>WURV02156407.1:0-16397 GCA_011762755.2 Epimenia babai
AATGTGTATTCTTTATTGATGTAAAGTGTGTTAGACAGCGTTGCTAATAGTGCACTTTAAATCAAATATATTTCATTCCATTTCACTATCAGTATGATTCTTTAAAATTCAGGTGATTAAAATTACAATTTTTTGACGGAATGGGGAGCATTTGGAAGAAAAAGCGTGAGTGGTTAGTACAACACTGCTCTTGTTAAACGACTACTTGTAGCATCACCCTACATTTGACCACAGGGGTTCTGTGCCTGACTACATGATTACTGCTGAACCAGCCCATGGTCATCCAGATTATCTCGTTGCAGAAATTGTCCTTCCTCTCATCGTAAGTCAACATTTTGCCACTACACTCATCTAACACCATTTCTAATCAACATTAAACAGCAAGATTCTACCGGTTTACCTATATGCACCTGTTTACCTATATACCTCTATTTTCCTATACACCCCATTAACCTTTAAACTTTGTTTACTATACACCCATACACCGTTCTTTGGAAAGAGCTAACTTGAGTAATTGCTCGAGCTCAATCCAAATTTTGATGTTTGAAATAAAAATATGCTTAAAACAACAAACCCTTCATCACTTATCTTCAGTATTACCTATACAGCCTGTTTACCAAAATACGTCTGTTTGCCTATACACCTCTATTTGTCTATTCCTCTGTGTTTACCTATGCACCCCTGTTTAATTCTCAAGCTTTGTTTACCTATGCACCCCCATTTACCTATACACCTCATTACTTACTTCATTACTTATACCTCTCTGTTTACCTATGTACCCCTGTTTAATTATAAAGCTGTGTTTGCCTATAGCCCCTGTTTACCTACATACTTATATTTACCTATACCTCTACATTCACCTATACCCCTTTGTTTAACTGTTCACATATTCACGCCTGTTGCAATGTACTTGATTGTTCAGAAAAGTGCGGAATCGGTGATGCTGGATGTAGGGGAGGACCGGTTACTATTGACGACGCGATCAGATGTGTACCATCTAGATATCTACCTGCCATATACATTCGTACAGCAACAAACTGTCGCGCAGTTCAACCGAAAAGCTCGGGTGAGTCACCAGTACATCAGTACATGAGTACATCAGTACATCAGTACGCGAGAGATGCGGTGGTCTGAGGAGGTCTCAGGTACATCCTGCTACTACGATTTTGTCAAGCACATTCGGTCCAATAAGTACGCCTGTTGCTGCAGAATGATCTTATTACATTGTAACCATAACGCACACTATAGTGTTACCATATGTTCGTACATATCAACAGTTTTACATTTTATCTCTGCTATTTTGCCGCCACACGTTCAATTTCCACTTTGTGAGTAAAGAAATTCCTTGATCAGTTCACGATGATGTTTTTGGTTCTTAGACAAACAGGCGAGAATTCATTCACAGTTAAACATCACATAACCAGTCAGTTATCAGTGTTACATGCGGGTTATTTTCTAGTACAGCCGGTTTATTGGATAGTCACTATGATATTGTAGTGTAATCTGTAAATACGTTATAATATATCTATAATAGTATGTCACCACCTACCAGTAACAGGCAATTCTTACATCAAGCCTTATAGTGATTGTGACACATTTTTACTGTTAGTAAAATTGATAGCACCTCACCATACACTATTTAGCGGAATAATTTAGCGGAATAAAGTTTTATTTTAACAATATGAATACCTCAATTAATTCTTTGGATACTGATATAATATAATATACATTATGTGTTTGTTGCCAGGTATTGACAGTAACTCTAACTGTATCACCAGAGTCGAATCAACAACAGTCTCTTTCATGATGTCCTGTCATCACGTGTCATTCCATGATGCTGTCACATTTATAGTCCATACACTTATAAAATCTTCTTTTTGTACGCGTATAACAGTGATGTAATTTTCCAATAGAGATTTAATCTACAAAATAATAATGCTGTTTGTTTCTCTTTATTTGCATATGCATAGATTAAGTAGGGGTAGCCGTGTTAGTCTATCTACCTAAAGAACAAGGAAAAGACTGTAGCACCTTATGTAGTTAGTCTCATAAGGTGCTACAGTCTTTTCCTTGTTCTTACCATATTCATGCGTGCACACCAACAAATATGTACACACTATCTTTATTGGATAAACCTCAATACATTAAGGAAATACGCATTTGAGAGAGTATGAGCAAAATAGTAATATTTCCATCAGTTAATCGCAATTTATCTTTAAACAATTCAATATTACTAAATATTTGAATTTTTATGACACGAGATATAAAAGAAAAAGTATGAATACAAATTGTCACATCTTCAAGTGATAAATACTGCATGTATTTCTTATATGTCAATTTATTCATAAACGCTGCGTGTCACACTGGTAGCTGTTAAATAAGAGAGATATATCGAGATATGTCAAGAGTATTTGGTCAATTGTGGAAATACGGTTTTATAAGGAGTGCCTGTTTACTGTAAAACTGACAATGGATACCTCGATTTCGTCAGTGACTGACATCACGCTGTAGACCCATCGTGGTGACCCATCTTTATCGATATTTGGGGAGATGGTGTAGAGCTTAGTGAAAATGACTGTGGAGCAGCTAGAAAAGATAAGGTTGCAAATCTAACGCACACATTGCGTGACTACTGTTATTTACGGGGAAGCAGGTAGTTTTGTAACTGAAAGGTCTTAGGTTTGAAATCGCCTGCTCATTGCTAATCCTCAGTATGTCATTTATCACTGATTATAAAAGTTAACCTGTCGCTAAAATGGGTAGACGCTTGATATCACTCCTCCCGGATGATACCGGAGAGTTGGAGATATTAGCACATAACTACATTAGTTTATGTTTTAGCTAGTAACATTGTAAAGTGTCGTCGACATCATCTGGTCATTATTGACCAAGGGATAATACGGCACTCTAAATAAAGCTTTATTATTATTATCTGCGCTGAATTAGCTCCTGCAATGTAAACCGTGCTCAAGAGCTTTAAGTGGCCGATACTTGCCATCTATAAATCTACATTTTACTTACATCTGCCAGCGCCGTGGCAACCACCTCAACACTATAGAGCATGATATGCATCATATCAAGTAGAAAATTGACGTGTAACGGTTCGGTCCTAAGAACGAGTTACTGGTGTGACTTCAATATATCTAAGAATGGGTTTGAGATTACCTGTCTCAAGAGTCTAGTGGACAGGATGCCAACAGCTCACGTTGATATGCCAAAAGGGTACAAGATACTGACATTTCTTTTATTTCAGGTAACTGTATACGTCATTATGATTGTGTTGAATAAACCCATTTGAATTTTGAGTTTCAGATGAAGGGCATGGTACAATAATTATTTTCCGAATAGAACGAAGTATTCGAATATTTAATGATGTGATATTCGCCCACCCCTTTGGAATAATCGACATGATTAAAATGGTGGCCACCAGACGTATTAACGATTTCGAATTTTGATAGTGCTATCTATTGTCACGAGAAAAATCATTACGAAAGGAGTCGAAATAGTTTTTTCTATAGTTTAAATCGCTTAATAAACTAAATATGCCACGTATTATGATTAAAGGTGGTGTGTGGAGAAACACCGAGGTTTTGTATTGTACTACTGACTGTTATTGCAATTTAAAATAAAAATAATTACAAAACACGCTCGACACACACGTAGCTTCAGTATCGCTTTCTATCACTGCACACTCCGACAGTCACGTATTTTATAACACATTTCTTGTATATTTTGACTCGTTTGTTAGAAATATCACCATTTAAACCGTAGCAAACGTTTGCTTTTTAAGATTATTATATCAATATTATACCATTTCTAACGTGATTGTTATATACATATGAATTGTGCATATGCGTGTTTCCATGCATTCGTCTTATTAATATTTCATGATTGATTTTCCCTTTGAACATGATTGGGAAAAGTAATTCATTTGGATGCAGGACTGCTAGTAAAAATTACTGAAGAATACGATAAAGCAGATGAATTTTGTTTAATGTTTCATCTCGCATCTACAGCAATTTAGCATTAGTGGAAAAATAAATGAAGGAACTAAACTATCACGCTATTAGTAAAGGATGAAATCAGCAGTAGTATTTGTTAAAAATTAGAATTAGCCATGTTAGAAATGTTGCGAATTGTTAAAATTGCGAGGGAAGGTTAGAAGATTCGATGTCCGTGCATGATACATGAAGTAACTATACAATCATGGAACTTAAAAAGTCATTTAGAACCCAAGTGCATGCTGGAAGAAGTCAAGCCTGAAATATTAATTTATGACAATAAATAGTTAGAAATAAAACATAAATATTTTAAAAACAAATGGTTTGATGCATCGTTATTTGTGACAAACCTAAAAATTAATAAAAACAGGATTATAAAAAATGTGAGTATTAAATTGAGTGTAGAGTGATAATAAAAATTTAGAAGGTAAAAAAGTATGGTCAAAAAAAATACAATCCATGGTAGATTTCCTGTATCAATTTTAATGGTAAAAATAGTGGTAAATTACATAGTGTAAAATAAGTTATTGGCGAGACGACTAATTTCTGACTGTAAGCATATTAAAAACATAATAGCATATTTTACCGCGATGCTGTAAATTAATAGCAGATGGTTTGTGGGTGTAATAATAAAAACTAATACCCCATATTTACAATTTGTGACAACCAACAAAAGTTCATGTTTTGGTTTCCTTTCTGGGAACATATCTCATATTCTATTTGTTTGATAAACCTAATTTTTACATGATGTCTCTATTTTTGCATGATACTACAATGTAAAAAACAAGTCTCAAAATGGCGATTTTTTTATTTGTCGATATATGTACTCATAGTGGCATGATATCATAAAATAAAATAATCTTGGAGTTCAAATGTACTTTTCTCAAGTTAAGTGTTACATCGTAGCATTTGTCATCTGTTTCTTTCAGATATTGGTGATATTAAATATTGATGAAAGTTGTCATGCTAACAGTATACTAATTGGAAACCAACATGCTGTCCAACATGGTGTTCATTTTGGGAATCTTTTGCTATCAGATTTCCAAGATTTTCGAAAGAATGCAAATTACTTTTTTTCAGGATGAGATTTTGAAGGCAGCGGTTATGAAATATGGAAAGAATCAGTGGGCCCGAATTGCTTCACTTCTTCATAGAAAGTCTGCCAAACAGTGCAAAGCCCGATGGTATGAATGTATTATATCAGTTTCTATGTTTTATTAACTAGTGTACAGTCTGGTCTCATTTGTTCAATATCCTATTGTTGTCGACAACGTTGTTGGATAATTGTCGACAATGTTGTTGGATAATTGAATTTTCTCCATTTTTCTTTTGAAGGTCAATTCCAGACCACTTTGAAATAACAATATTTGTATGCGTACTGATGCAGTAAAATGTAATTGGTAATTTTTTACCACTTTTCTCAAAGCGGTCCCACATGCTACTAATGTATGGTTTCGGAAATAAAACAAAATTTAATTGTCTTATTAATAGAATTTTATTTTTGACATTTTATGAAAAACAATCTTGCTTTTGAAAATCAACTTTCGACGTAGTGATGCACAATTATGTGCCACATGTTTCATGTACCATACAAAATTATTACAAATTTCACAACATAGGGATATATATAAATAAATATATGAACTGAAATATATTTGATTATAGTGCGCTTATTAGCTTAGCTGTCAACACACTTTACATGAGTAAACACTGAATAACTAATGCTTATAATATTATAGTTAGTTTACTATATATTATTTCATCTACCATCATGTACAGTACAATATAAATACATTTCAGTACAATACATACACTTAAAATATTATGCGAAGCAGTTTTCTGTGATGCAGTAATAAAGATTGTCTATAGAAATAAAGACAAAAATATATAGTTGGTGACTGGAGATAATAAATTAGTAGAAGGTGAGTCTTTAAAAAAAGGATATAAGTAGAGGACAGATAGTTCATCATCAGGACATATAGTATATACAGAGTATACAGAAGTATAGATATATGTTGACAATCTCTCAAAGTCGAGAGATTTGAATTGTGGAAACAGCGGGTTAAATTCCCGCTGCTCCAGTATACCATACCACCTGTGGCATTTTGTGGCAGAAAGCGCCTTAAACCCCTGTGCCCAAGGGAGTGTGGTTCTCTATAGCTTTTTCCCTCTGAAGCGGCTGTTTTCATATGCTCCGTAGATGGTCATTATGTCACCCTACTGCACCAAGAACTGGTAAATAGTACAATGTAAGCCTCTATAAAGAAGGAGAAAAATGTGGGAACCGCAAATAGTTTATCACCAGGATGCATACCATATACAGAAGTAGGGATATATTGATCATTTCTTAACCCTTACCACACTGACGTCTGTATATCACATTGCTATGGCAATACAATTATGTGACAACAGAGTGCTAAGGGTTAATGTCGAGAGATTTGAATTAGAGAAACAGATTTTTGATTTTACAGTCTATGGGAAATTGGTCGTGGTGCGAGAACAACAGGTCACCTATCTTTGGGTTGTGCAAACTTGAAGAGATTTTCGACAAATAGATAGGGTATTCTTGAACTATTTCGATTTTAAGACAATCAAAGACTCCGTATTATATACAGTTACGAAAATACAGAAATACTCTACTAAAAAGATAAGTATTAAGAAGAGATGTAAATGACGCGAGGGAGATTTGAGAATGAAAAGTGACTGGGAAGAGACTAATCAGGACTTATTAACCACATAGGCTAGCTTTGTAAAGGGCCGAGAATGGCCTACACAGCCCTTAATATGGTTATTGACCTATGACTAACTAACTACCGTAATTATGATTTCAAGTTCACTAATGACCACTTGTGGGCGATCGTATTAATTGATAAATTATTCTCTATGTAGTAAATGTATAGTTACCAATCTTAGGACTGCATGTGTTATATATAACTATTTTAGCAGCAGGCCAGATTTTTGTAAGCCCTTGGGTTGGGATTACCACAAGGTATTGCACTTTTTGATAATCCGGTTTAATGAGTTGTTTCATATAAAACCGTAAATCTCTCGAACCTTTTTCCCAGGTTTGAGTGGCTGGATCCATCGATTAAAAAGACGGAATGGAGTCGCGAAGAAGAGGAAAAGTTGCTACATCTGGCCAAGTTAATGCCCACACAGTGGCGCACCATCGCCCCCATCATCGGACGCACCGCCGCCCAGTGTCTGGAACACTACGAATTCCTTCTGTGAGGATATCTTTTGGAACATATACGTAACTGTTTCGCGAGTCATACAATATTCGGTATTTTCATATCTCGCGGGGTATCTATCCATTGTTAGTTAGGGCTCACAGGGTCCCTTGGCGATGAGTGTCAAATAGGATGAAAAAAGTACAAAAGTCTGCAATGTGGCCCTGTTTACTTTCTTTTTTTGCTGTTTCGGTTCAAGAATGTTGACTCTATGTATCTTTTTCTTCCCACCGTGGGTAATAGTCTCTTATTGATATCATGATTAAACACAGGTAAGTAAATCTACATGAATTTATCAAGGGAATTTTGTCAATTCGTGGTCCTATCTAACTCATATCGTTGGAAGTTATGTTTACCTCCATTCTGCTAGCTGTTAATCGGGTTTATAACTGTAATATTTCCGTTTAATTGTGATGTTGGCAAGAAATATTCTGTCGTTATTGGAGAGAAATGCACAGAAAAAATCCTATACCTTTGACGGGACATGAACCCTCGACCTCCAGATAACCAGTCTGGTGCTCTACAAACTGAGCTGCAGGGGCAAGCTTTTTCCTGTGCATTTAGGTATTTAACATCGTTTTTTAGAACTACTTATGTTTTAAGTCCATATATCATAGCCAGCAATACACACATATGTATGTAACAAGCATGATGAAATGAAATTAAATTTTATTGATTTATAGAGCCCTTTTAACACATGGCTATCTAAGACACTTTACAAATATATGGTTACTATGATTAGCTAGAAACACAAGGAATACGCTTCAAAATCGAACTCTGTATACCATGAATAAATCGAAGTAAAATAGGCGTATACAGTAAGATCACATATAAAGAAAAAATAACTAAAAATATTACAGCGCAGATCACATATTTGCACAGTGTCAGACATATATGACATATATATGATGATGGACTATATATTGATTGGCTGATTTTTGCAGTGTTTTCCATATAAATGTGATGGTAATAGGAGTATAAAAAGCTGGAGAGAAATGCACAGAAAAAAAACCTATACTTGTGATGGGACATCATCAGACTCTGATGGGACCCATCAGAGGTATACGTTTTTTCTGCAGTGCATTTCTCTCCAGCTTTTTATAGAACCACATTGGCTACCCCCATTACCATCGTATCTATCGTCAATGTTTATCTTATGGTAGGTGTTTTTTGTGTCATTGTGGACTCTGGTCACCTCGTGATCACCGACAGGGACAAGGTCCAGAACCGCGACCAAGACAACGATGATGACCCGCGAAAGCTGAAACCCGGAGAAATTGACCCGAATCCAGAAACCAAACCAGCAAAACCCGACCCTGTTGACATGGATGAGGACGGTCAGTAACTTCTTATATACGTAACTTGCTGTCGTCATCAGCTGCTATGCACCGCTACAGTAAAAAAGTTAACAGTTCTCAATTCTCATTATAATGACAATGACCATGTTATAGTAATTAATTCCAATTGCACCTCTTTTATTTGTCACAAAGTCACAAAGTACTCAATACCTTACATACTTACCTTGCTATATCATACAACATTGTCTTTTGGCTGGCCTCAATTCAGACTGTGTTGGTATTTATGATCACGCCATATATGTTTCTCGGAAATTGCATCTCAAGTCATCTAAGCTTACTTATCAACAGTAAATCAAAATGTAAAGATATTTGATAGAACTGGAGATGTTGTCGGAAGCGCGAGCCAGACTGGCTAACACGCAAGGCAAGAAAGCCAAAAGAAAAGCCAGGGAAAAACAGCTTGAAGAGGCGAGGTTTGTGAATTAGACATACACATTATAATAATATGTCAGTGGTTGACTTGAACACATCTCCAGCGTGATTCGCAAGTCAATGAGTAGAATTTCAGGTTGTGCTAATCAAAAATTGGCTTTTTTAAAAACATACATTAGAAAATACGTGCTATCCAAATAATTAATTACTATTATTAAACTATTGCTTTTTATTTATTATACAATCATTTACCCCCCTTGGTTACACTGTTTCAGACGGTTGGCATCTCTGCAGAAGCGCAGGGAGCTCAAGGCTGCTGGAATCGAGTGTGTACTAAAATTCTTATTGAAATGAGTACATTACTGGAAATATACATGCTTCGCTTACACCATTACATTACTTCATCCTCTTTAGCTCACCTGAGCTCATGCTCTGTGAGCTTTTCTCATCGGACTTTGTCCGTCCGTCCATCCGTCCGATGTTAGCTTGAAAATTTTCTCAAAAAATCTCCAAAACCATTTATCGTAGTGCTTCGCCATTTGGCAGATATTCCCCTAGGGTTGTTCATTTAGATTTGTAAAGCTTATCTTCATCTATTGTATTGTATTGTATTTATAGGCTGATTAGCGAAGTATTCGCTGTGATGGGCCATTCTTGGCCCTTTACAAAGCTAGCCTATTAATGTGGTTAAGACGACAATTTGATTAGTCTCACTTAAAAGTGGTGGGGGAAAAACACCTAGTGTGTCTGGGCAGACAATTGACCTTTTTCCATTCACGCCACTGGTTCTAAATGTCTACATATGAACTACATATGTCCCACACTCTGCTAAGTCTATGATAGGTCCATGTTTATTTACAATGAGATGTCGACATAGCGGGGAGGGAAGCGACATAGAGATCACATATAGAGCATCTGAAGCACAGCAAATGTGAGAGGGAAAAAGCCCCAACAGAACCACACTGCAAGAGCTACCCAGACCCCCATGGGTAGTGGGGTTAAAGGCGTTTTCAGCCACAGTTAGTAACTGGTCAGAGCAGGATTTGAACCAGGGACCCCTGGATTCAAAGTCGAACGCTCTAACCATTACGCCAGCTGCCCCCTAAAAATGCTCTAGCTCCTGGATTTTAAATGGTGAATAAAATATAAAAAATCTGCCCGATTTTGATTTTCAAAAAAGTTGTTAAAAACGGTCAATTAATTTTATGCCACCTTAGTTATATAGTTTAATTATGTAAAATGCGCTCTACCAATGAAACTATTTGTGCCAAACAATATTAATTTTTTTATTTTTAGTTCAGCTTTAATTAAGTTTTACGTAATTGCGACTGTTTGATGGTCAATATAACGACTCATGGGTTAATGCAGAATAAAGACGTACAAACGGAAGAAGCGCGGAGTTGACTACAATGCCGAGATCCCATTCGAGAAAAAACCGGCTAAAGGTAAAATTGGCCATACAACGTGCGCGATACAGAGTCGCACAATAGAATTGTGATATCGAGGTGTGAGGTATTGTCATAGTCAAAATAGACAAAATAGACAATCAGACTACATGTGATTTGATGTGTAGTTTACCTGACTTTATTTGATGTGTAGTTTACCAAACTTCATTTTATGTGTAGTTTACCTGACTTTTGATGTGTAGTTTACCTGACTTTTTTGATGTGTAGTTTACCTGACTTTATTTCATATGTAGTTTACCTGACTTTATTTGATGTGTCGTTTACCTGACTTTATTTGATGTGTCGTTTACCTGACTATTTGATGTATAGTTTACCACACTTCATTTTATGTGTAGTTCACCTGATTTTTTATGTGTAGTTTACCTCACTGCATTTGATGTGTAGTTTACCTCACTGCATTTGATGTGTAGTTTACCTGACTTTATAGTTTCTAAAGCTGTATCTGTATTTGACCGCTCAGTGTGAGAAAACAGCTTTTAAACATATGAAACTAAATAAATAACTTGCGACCAACGTGAAGTCGACCAGAGCAAGCAGGATACAGTACCTTGCCCAAAGATACAACAGATAAACACAATAGTATTGCCTGGGTTTCGAACCAACTCTACCAACTGAGCCATCTGGTTGCCATAAGTCACACGCTTGTCTAAATCTGTGATAGTTATTGATTATTGACAATGAGATCATACGATAGACTCGAGCGCTCTAGAGAACATCTAGACAACATCTGAACACAGCCACGCTGAAGGGAAGAAGCCGTTACCTAATCACGCTGCAAGGGTTCTTCAGAGCTATAAAACATCACAGCTTGATTCTGCAATATACAGATGGCAGAGGTTTAGTAATTTTTTGTTTGACACGCACTATTTGTCAAATGGTCACCACGCAGGATTTCACGATACGTCGGAGGAAGTGTACACGCCCGCCGATCCGAACTACAAGAGACTGAGACAACAGGAACTGGATGGAGAGCTGCGGAGAGACACGGAAGAGGTGTGGGGTTATGGGGGTAACAAAAGCAGTGTTCATAGGGATATTTGTCTGTCATAGAATACGTAGAACATAGCTGCTATTTCTGGTTATAACTGTGTTGTATTTAGATGAAACTATTTCTCGTTTGGGTAAAAGAAGCGAAGTGAAAGACATTTGATTAAAGTGTACTTAACTAGCTTAGCTCTCAAACACAGTTTACATGAGTAGAAACTCCAATAGTCTCACCCTGTAATGCAATTGTTTATGATATCATAGACTTCAGTTATCAACAATTAACAGTATGTACGGAGTACAAATTATGGAGAACAATGTCAGATAATACTATGGGAAGAAAATCAAAGAAATATGGACTTAGATAAAAAGTTATCTAATTGAGATTAATTATAAATGAAAATTTACTGCTATTTTAATCCAAATTTGTCTATTGCCCATCCAGGAGTAAATATCCAGTTAGATCAAGGATTGTTATTTGTCTTTTTATTTCAAAGAATCGTCTTATCCCAAGCCATCTCTCATTGACCTTTACCATAGAGCAGATATCGCGCAAAATCATGTTCGTTTAACTCATAATTCTTCACGATTTTGTTTTTGGATCACATAGATGCAGGTAGCTTCTGGTAGCTTCGGGCTTTGCTTTGATTTCATCAAACGTAGAGCTTTTTGTCATCTGACACTAACTACGCTATTCGAACTGTTTTTAGATTTATCTGGAGTTTTTGTCTACTAAAAACACTGAGGAAAAGTAACAGTGTTTTGGAAATAGAAGAGGAAATTGTGTAAGAATACACTCATCTTTTTCAGATCACCACAAGTTGCCTAGACTAGTTTGAATGTGTATACCTTATTTTCTACACCTTGATTTAACAATCCGACCAGTGGTTACAGCGTAATAACTGGGATACTGGGTATACATTCATGAAAACCTTGAATGATGGCAGAATGATCTGAGTGTCCTTTGTTTGCTATTCTAGAAAGAAAGACGCAAAGACAAGGATAAACAGAAGAAGAGGAAGGAGAATGATCTGCCCGGGGTGATTCAGAGCCAGAGCAAGTAAGTCACAAGATGAGGGTCATGCGGTTTTAGTACCTCGCCACCAAGCGGTTTTAGTACCGGAGTGTCTTTGGACATGTTGTAATTGATGGTTCATTATCGGAATGGTGGAGACGGTTTTTGACATGATCACAGGCGAGAGACGATATCCACAATTTGTCGCAGCAAAGGGAGGTAATTTCTGTCGATGTTCATATTTTTTCTTTAAAAATCATCTCAAGAACCGCTTATTGCATACGTCTGCTATTTGGTAAATAATGCCTTTGGGTTAGTCTTTTCTAAATTAGTTCTTGGTATCGTCATTGCAGCTAGGGAAGGTAACTTCTGCCGTGTTAGTACAGTCAAACCTGCCCGAACGGCCACCTGCATTAAGCGGGCACCTGTCGTAACAGTCACTTCAAATTCCTCCCGACATGTACACTAGTCAACATGTCAAACCTGGATTAAACGGCCACCTGTCTAAACGGCCACTTTTTCGTGATGCCCGTGGGTGACCGCTTAATAGAGGTTCGACTGTATTTTTAAAATTTTCTAAAGAACCACTTTTTGCAGAGGTCTGCTATTTGGCAAATATAGGTCTCGTCATATTGTCATGGCAGTAAGGGGAGATAACTTATACCGATGTTTATATTTTTATTTTTGTTCTCGAGAACCCTTCATCGCGGCGGTCTGTCATTCGGCAGATATTGTTCTTGGGTTAGTATCTTTCAGATTTGTTCAGCATCTCGTCATGGGAGCAAAGGGGGGTAATTTCTATTGACTTTTTGCTTATTATGTTTTATTATTATAAGGAAATAAGAAAATCTTTATTTCCATGTCCATCCACTGCAAAGGTCTGCCAGTTGGCAGATATTGTCTGTGTAGGTCTCATTCAGATATGTTTACATCATCTATTGAGGCAATTAGAGGTGATTTCGGCCAAGATTCATTCACAAATCTGTATTTTCTTGTTTCGGTATCTTAATGGGTATTTTCAGGTCTCTTTGACCTCTTGCTTTTGATGTCAGGCAGTCTCTTTGTTGCCTTCTCATTCTAATATCAAGGTGGCCTCCTTGTCCTCTTGTTTTGTCTAATTCTCTTTTTTCTGGTGAGTGTCTTGAGGCCTCTTTGGTCTCTTGTTAAGGATTTGTCCCATTTTGAGACCTTTATCACCTCGTTCCTGTCATTCATCTTTTTTATATTTAATAATGTGGTTTGTATGTAGGATATCTTAAAAATTATTTTGAGCAAATATTACTATTTAACCATATTTTTTTCATTAATCTTGATGAACAGGAAAAAAACTGATTCATGTTATTTCTTAATAATAAACTGCATGCTCTTATGTAGATGACAATGTGGATCGGAGATAGTGGCTTTCATAGAAATGTGAGACAAACACCTAAAAAGCAATACTTAAATATTAAATATATCATAAATGATTAATCAAATTAATATATGATTAGTGAAAGCAGCATTTAAATAGCCTAACTAAAATAACTAACACCTGTTTCGCCATTAAAGGCATACTTCATCAGGTGTTAGTGGTATACAGACAAGTGAGTCTAAGTGCGCGGCAAAATGATGTCTAACAGCATTAATTTCACACACACGCATACACACATACACATACAGACATACATATATGTATATATATATATATAAAAGATTTTTTCATCCTCCCATGGATATATATATATATATATGCACTTCAGTTTCACTGAACCCCAGAAGAAGAGAAGTAAACTTGTGCTACCCTCACCCCAGATCTCGGACACAGAACTTGACCAGGTGAGTGTCTATATCACTCATTTACAATTTTTGTATTTACATTGACACAACATTTGCTTTTTATCAATAAAAATTCTATCTAATTATTGAAAAACTATTTTATAGCCACGTATTTTGTCAACAGACGCAATCCATTGATACCGCCCCATGTTGTCATTCGTGCTAAAACAGCATTCACCATGCGTATATAACATAACACTAAAGTGAAAGTGAAACTCCATTTGAAACTGAACGTGAATAAAATCACATCTCAAATCCACCCGCGGATGAGCAAAAAAGTACGAAATCGTGCACTAACTGGTTTTATCAACATTTGCATTTCCATGAAAATGGAATCATTTGTTGTTATTTGTATTGTTTCGACAATTCTATGCGGATTGCGGATATGGCTTCAGAATGGGTTAAAAAATATTTACATATCGCGAATTCCTCGGATTCGCAGTGTTATGTAGTATTAACCACACCGTCGACCAATACTTTCATGCCACAGGCTGTGAAGGTAGGACAGACAAACGAGTTTATGCGGCAACAGGCGGAAGCCAGCGGAGAAAAAGATGGAGCTTCGCAGACGCTTTTATCTGACTACCCTATCACCCCCACCCCCCTACATATGCGGACGGCGCGTACCCCTGCTACCGACGATCGAGTCATCCAGGTATGCATACATTCATTTTGAATGTCTTACATTCTTACATCTTAATATTATCATACCACTTTCTGCACCTTGGTTTTTTTTCACTCTTCCCAGCATCTTGACTTATGTTTGTATAGTCTTCCGTCCCTTTGCTCAAAAGTTTTCTTTATCATTACGTTTCTCTATCTGTGTCTCCACCACCCCGCTTGTTGCACCTTTACGTGTTATATATGTGTATTGAAACCTTGCGCGAATCACCATCTCAACTAATAACATGTTTCCTGCGCTCTTCGATTCATACATTGGTCGTGGAGTTGCTTCCCTTATCGCATCCACCCAAGTATCAGACATCAGCTTGGAGATGTGAGATGCTCTCCTAATCTTTCCGTCGAGACAGATTTCCTTTGTCGTTTCAAACGTCACGCGATGTTTTATAGGAAACTCAAAACCTAATGGCGTTAACGAATGTGGACACGCCCCTGAAGGGAGGCCTCAACACCCCGCTGCATGACAGCGACTTCTCTGGCGTCACCCCACGGCATGTTTCTGTCCAGACGCCGAATGCAGTGCTGGCTACACCATTCCGTACGCCGTCAATGACGATTGAGGGTAACGCCACGCTTACTTTGATGAATAAGTGAAAAATTATTTTTAGCTGTTAGTAGAAACTTGAATTTTGTGTGATTATGTGACGAACCATGAAAATGTCTTTATTGGCCCATTTTAATTGGTCTAATGCAGATTTTACTGTACGACAAAAAAGGCTTGCACCTCGGCTAAGTAAGAAAAAAACCATTAAGTACTAGTCAGTACTTCATAAACAGCGGCCTTGCTCAATTAAAGGCCCATAATTCAGCCTGGCCTGGGAAGATCTTTTTTCGCCATAAATACAATTCATAGGTTTAGACTCTTAGATATCTAAATTTCTACTTGTCTGATGGCGACAATTAGAAATTTAGATATCCAAGAGTCTAAACCTATGAATTGTATTTATGGTGAGAAAAGGCTCATGGCTTCTCAAGGCTCATGGCTTCTCAAGGCTCATGGCTTCTCAAGGCTCATGGCTTCTCAAGGCTCATAGCCCACTCATGGCTAATATTACTGTCTGCTGGAAAAACATAATGCGTGTATGACATTCACTTACCTGCATATTAAAGCCGCTTGCCAAATGATTGTTTAGAACATGTCGTTGGGGGAGGCAGCAATGTCTTAAAGAACTAACTCTCCGCTTTAGATTTCTCAATGGCTCGATCATGTAGACGATTATCAAGTCACGAGAAAGTCTTATTCACATTCATTCGGGATAGTGTCGTATGAGCAAATGAAGTTATTTTTCGCCGATGTTTACACTATTGAAAGTTACTCTAAAATACTGTTTATCATAGAGTGAGAACTTTTCCATGTGATGGTCTTTCAGGCCACCTCTCTTCATGCTATTTTGGAGAACTTTTCCATGTGATGGTCTTCCTGGCCACCTCTCTTCTTCATGCTATTTTGGAGAACTTTTCCATGTGATGGTCTT
>WURV02156418.1:0-16396 GCA_011762755.2 Epimenia babai
AATTTGGCAGGATTGTGCAGATCACTAAGTCACTATAATTTGGCAGCATTGTGCAGATCACTGGGTCACAATAATTTCGCAGGATTGTGCAGATTACAGGGTTGGTGCAACAGGCTCCGATTACGTCATTATCTCAGCCATCACAGGCCCAATACACAGGCTGTCGTCAACATACTGATTGGGTTGGCCACATTTGTAATGAAATCACCGCAGGGCAAACCACGAGTCTGGGAAGTTTACTGTCATCCATTTACAGCACTGTTTACGAATAAGGACAGGTACCCAACATATGTTGCAGACTGCTTAATAAGTGATAGTTGGCATTGCACAAATGGGCCATATCAGGCCCGGGGGCTGGTAATTTCCCAATGTCCTTGTTAATTAATCATGTATGGATGTGGCCAGAAAGAGACCAGATATCTCACCCAATGCTGATCCATGCAGGAGGGGGAGCAGAGGCGAGTGAGCCACGCGTTACTGCTGCTGGTGATGGTTGGGCTGGTGAGGAGGGCTGAGGTGAAGGGTTGGTGACAGTTGAGACAGTTCGGTCTCCCATCCACTCGCACTCGTTGCTATATGATACACGCATGTCTGTACAGCTATGAAGGAATAAGGTACAGACCTCAGCTAATATATCTAGTATTGTTGACTCAAAGTATTATAGCCATCATATTTAGTTGATAAAATAACGCAAAGTATATCGTGAAAAATTTTGCACCGCCAAAGTTTGCGATCATTGAATGTCCTTAATATCGCCCAAGGCTATCACTGAGCCCATCAAATATTTTCGTATCTGATTCATCAGTAATCTGTAATAGATATAAAAAATGCATGCATAATTCTAATCAGAAATGTTATAGAGCAGATAGTGGTTAACTATAATTAATTATATCCGGGTAACTAAGTAAAATTTCAAGGTTAACAAAGTAATATGGCATTTTAGCCGCAAATTATGAATGTTAATTTGAGTAAACTTTTTGATTGATGTTCCATTATTGACATTCCGACGCTTGTGTCTTTTATTCAGTGATTGAAAAGTGAAAGATTACCATGAAAATATGTCCGTAATTACAGCACATCCTTGCGGTAAGATTATTACATCCAACTATCAACAAATGCACTACAGCCCCCTTCTTCTTTTAGAAGTTATTTACAGCAATAGCATTAGGTTATATTAGGGGAAATTGGGTAATTCATTTGGTTCAACAAGGAGTTACCTTTACTTTTCATACTATACAATATGGCTGCCACAGCAATTCACATCTCTATATATCTTAATTCTAATATGAAATTAGAAAAAGGTGACAAATATTAATCTTGAAAATATATATAGCTCAAGGTGATAAAAATCATTAAATTATAAATAATATATATCTTTATGTCTTTTTTCTGCTTAGTATCTCATCTGCACACTGTTACTTGGCCACTTGATACTGTTACACTGTCGCGCCTCTGTTCTGTAGAATTTTCCTTGGTTACCTCTCTTTAATGGCCTACTTATTAATATCACTGAACCTCGTCTGCTGCTTGATAAATGGTTTCAGAAGTTTTCTGCAGAAACAGATCCGTGATGAATGGCATATTTCCCCACGTATTTAGGAGTTGTCAATCATTTGTTGTTTAATAAAACTGATGTTTTGAAAGATAAAAACAATCACTATGAAATAATTGCAACTGAGATACGTATGAATATGATATACCTATTAATATGGCATTACACCTACTGATATAGCACCTGATGAAGTATGCCCGATATACAAAAGCTTATGCTAATTTTCATCTCAATTAGTTGAAAAGATGTTAGGTTGTTATTTCTCTAATTATAATATAAGTTAATATTAATCATACTGCAAACATTTCAATATTTTTTATATTTATATAAATAGTTATTATTAGTATATTTGCTAATTTTCGTAAATAAATCTCACATTCTTTGAGCACAAACTGGCCAGAACTATGGTTAAAAAAGGCCGACAAAAGCCAGTGTACCTTAGATAGAGTCCTTTGCGTCGAACAAGTTTGTCTGAGCTTCAGACGCTGATACTCCTCAACTGGACTAGACATGAGAGGAGCGTGTTTGATTAGGTATTTTTTCTTAGTTTCTGACAGCCTGGCACATGGAAACACTGATTTAACATAGCATCAAACAATATGAACACTCAAAAGATTAAGTAATTAGGTAATAGAATATTGAAAATTGGTCTATCAGGTAGTGCAAATTATAAATAAGAATTTATCTCGAAAACAAGAGGCCAAAGTGGCCTCCAGATGCTCACCTGAAAAAAGAGAAAATGTCAAAACGAGAGGCCAGGGAGGCCATCTAGAATTAGAAGACAACAAGGATACTGCCTAATTTCAAAAACAAGAAGCCAAAGTGACCTGAAAATATCCATTATGATACTGAAACAAGTAAATACAGATTTGTGGATAAACCTTGGCTGAAATAACATCTAATTGCCTAAATAGATATTCCCTGAACAAATCTGAATGAGATCTACATACAATATCTGCCAAATGGTAGACCTTTTCACTAGGTGGACATGAAGATAAATATTTTCAAATAAATAAAGTCGATAGGAATTACCCTCTTTGCTCCCATGACAAGATGCTCAACAAATCGGAAAGATACTAACCCAAGGGTAATATCTGCCGAATTGCAGACCTCCGCAATGAAGCGTTTTTGAGAAAAAGATTTCTCAAATAACAATACAAACATCGACGCAAGTTCCCTCCTGACTACCATGACAATATGATGACCAAATCTAGAGACCAACCCAAGGACAATATTTGCGATATAGCAGCCCTCTGCAATAAGCGGTTGTGGAGAATAAATTTCTTAATTAAAAAAAGAACATCAGCAGAATTTTACTTCCCCTAGCTGCAATGACGATACCATGACAAATCTAGAAGAGACCAACCCTAGGACCATATCTGCCAAATGGTAGACCTCTGTGATAAGCAGTTCTTGAGAAGATTTTTTAAGAAAATGTTAACATCAGATGGATGGACGGATGGACGGACAAACTCCAAACAGAAAAGCTCACTGAGCATAAGCTCGGGTGAGCTAAAAAGAAACAAATATTTCTCATTCAATCCTATATAATAACTATTTGGTAAATAAACAGAGTGACTTACATGTGCCATTCGCGTACAAACTTTTTGACTAAATTCAAGTTGTCCTTTAGGAGTAATATATCTGGCAGGTTACCTAAGTTGTTCATCTCTATATCAAGCGGAAGAAAATTAGCCTTCAGAGAGCACCCATCCTGAGGGACAGAAAATAATTTACAACAAAATTACATATATCCTTGTATCAGATAACGTTTGGAACAATTATTATAGAGTAATCAGTTGTAGGTATGAAGCTGTAAATAAAAACCATAAACAACTGACTTACAAGTGACCAGCAGTCTATTAGTGAATTATCCAACAATAATTTCATCTTGATCGATAATAGTGCTAGACTATATGAGTACTCAAAAAGTTGTATATAAGGAATAAAAAATAATACTTTTTCAACTGGATTTAAGACTAAGATAAGTTTTGTATATTACGTATACTTCATCAGATGCAATGACACACAAATAATTGTGCCTCAAACCATCTTTAGTAACCCCACGTCTAGAGATTTAAACGCCCCAACTTGCGATTGTCTCCCATGAACACTCAAACTTATATACTCTCCCATAAACACTCCAACTTAAGATTGTCTCCCATGAACACTCAAACTTACGAAGGTTGTCTCCCATGAACACCCCAACTTAAGACGATTATCTCCCATAAACCACCTGCCACAGAATACAAATACTATGAATGTTTTCTTTTAACTAAACTGACATACACTATCATAGAGGTAGATCCTGCCCGTGTGTTGACTGCATCCATAGAGGAACGTTTCGTACAGCCCCACCTGATCTAGATTTACATGTCGCTCTCTTCCTTCCTGGCAGCTAGTTTCAGTTAAACTGGCTGTAAAGGAAATATTTGATACATGGAATCTTTTAACATCCTTCATAGTGACACAATGCAGCATTGTCGCATACAAAATTCAGCCTGCGCTGTGTTTTGCAAAAACATAAATATTTACGTATCACTCCATTATTAATGACATTACATTGTAAGTGTGAAGCTTCCCATTCTCAAACGGATAGAGTTTAAAGTCTCTTCAGAGTCTTGTGCCATCTGATATCACTGAGCTCATTTCTTACTAAATGCTGAGTCGTCATCTGCATCTTACTGATGCTTATTTGGTAGCTGTATCCAAAACCTGTCTCATAACTTCTGACAATCATGCCTTCTCATGTGCCGGACCCAGATTATGGAATGCCCTGCTCTTTTCTGTACGTGTGTAAACCTCCTTTGTGTTTTTTTTTCTGTTGTATCTTAAAACTCATTACTTTTACTAGAGCATTTCGATAGTTATTTGATAATATATACAGACACATATTTTATTCAAGGTATTCAAATATATTCACATTTTTAACAATTTAACTATATTTTTATTTTTTTTATGCATATATATTGCACAGCGCAGTTGAGAGCTTATTTTTCAGCAGATTTGTGCGCTTCAAAAGTCCACATTTACATTTTACAATAACCACTCAATAATTTGTGTTGACCAGAAATTTATAGATGAACAGTATTTCTGATCTTTCTATTAAAAATGTTGTACAGTTACAATTATTAAAAATATTAAGACATTCTAATTTGTTTAGAAATCAAAGCAAATTACAGGAAAACTTAGAGGTATTAACTAAAATCAATAAATTCGCAAAAATATTTCAGATGGCTCTAAATTATAGAGATATTGCAGCAAATCTTTTATATATATATCTTGAGATGGTTGGTGGTGTATGAGACCATTCCAACTAATGTGACAATTATCTTTAATATGCATGATATCTCATACTAAATAAGGATGCACCGTAGTTTAATATTCAGTTTATTAAAGGTAATAAAAAAATAGAAAATGAATCTTATAGTTCCAGAACTCTTTCTAGATATTATATCCATCTATAGTAACTGCTTACAAGCCAATAACAATGTTGAAAAATATTTGATATACATAAAAAATAGTAGAAGTGAAGTGAACTGTGCAAATAAGCACTTACACGTAGATATACCATTGAGATGTGGTTGTGGTTCTAGACAGTTCTCACAGTCATCTCCGTCATTCGCCCATCCACAAACACATGTCCATCTAGCTTTCCGGTCGCATGAGGGCAGTTGTGAGAACAGACGGATGGCATTCTCTGACTCAGCTATTACCACCTTACTTCTGCCTCCATCTCGCGTCTCAGATTGAGAATCCATTTGATTGTTTACATCATCACATTTATCCATAAAAAGTCTTCCACTGTCCTTACTTTTTTGACGTCTAGTAACTCGCTGCAGGTTTGAGGCATCGCTTGAACTGTTCCCATATATCAATATTTCATCTTCAATTTTGCCTCGATACCGAGACTGATTAGATGATAGAGACTTTGATGAGTTATAATTATTAGTTATCTCTACATTATCACTGTCTGAAATGTTATCTTTGTTATTCTTGTTACTCACTGTTTCTACAAAATTGTCCGATATATTTTCTATAGAACTATCTGTAGAATTATCCGACACTAAAGAAGCATCCATTGAATTATTATTATAGTTCACAATAGCTAAACTCTCATTCCTACCTAATTCATCAGTATTAATTGCATCAATGACTTCATTCTGAGCTGAAATACCAGCCACTGAATCCGATGAATGGTTCGATACTGTATCTTCTCTATCAATAAAATCATTTGTTGAAGTCAATGAGAGAGGTTGAATGTCATTGAACATTCCTATCGAGGATTCATGGTTAGCCAGTTTAGGTACAATATCACTGATCTTGAAATCACTTGAGTTGTCTCCATGTTTTATATGTGGCTTGAAATCGCTAACAGTATCTTTTACTATGTCATCATTAATATTTGGATTTCTAGCCACTGGTTTATCAACAACTGAATCAATATCGATGAATACATCAGAACTGAGACGAGATTCCAACCCTGTACATGTTTTAGCAACAACATGCATATCACCATCTGATGTTGCATTAGTGCTTATAACAAACGAATCTACAGATTTATCAAAAACTACATCTTTTTTGACAACAACTGTACCAGTTTCTATGCATGTATCGGAACTGACAACTGTATCAACTTCTCTACATTTATCAGCACTAACAACTGTATCACGTTTTATAAATGTATCAGCACTTAATATCACATCACTTTCTGCAAATGTATTAGCACTTAAGATTGTATCACCTCCTATACATGTATCAGCACTTATTACTGAATCACTTTCAATACGCACATCAGCACTTAGAATAGTATCACTTTTCACACATGTATCAGCAATTGCAATTGTATCACTTTTCACACATGTATCAGGACTTACAATTGTATCGTTTTCTACACATGTATCAGCAGTTACAATTGTATCACTTTTCATACATGTATCAGAACTTACCACTGTATCACACATAGCAGCACTTACAATTTCATCATGCTCAATAGTTATACTTTCACTACTAGTAATTAAATCTCTTACTTGGTTATCTATATAAGAATCAGAAAGCCCAATCCCATCTTTTGTAACTACGCTGGTCTCTGGCACACTTACAACAGGGCTCCTTTTCGATGACATCACCCAGGATTCAGAATCACCCACAGGACCGACACTGTCATTTACTTTACTGACCTTGACAATATTTCTCTCCGAATCGAAGGCACTATCGCCTCTGACTTTTCTTTTACGTTTCTTTTCACTGTACCCCTGACAGGAATCACGTAAGTTTTTCTTCAATGCAGTATGCTGCCTTTTTTTCTTTGGCGTGTCGCACATTTCACAACTTCTCATTCCTGGATGGTTAATAAAAGTACAGATACCACATGACCATTCAGGTCCATCAGCTTCTTGCTTTCCGACGGCAACTGAACATCTTACAGGCAAATCATCGACTGACACATGACCCGTCTGCTGACCTCGTTCATCGTTGCTACAAGTCATTGCTCGATGCTGACCTTGGTACACATTCTCTCTCACAGCCTTGATAAGTCTATTCTCACCATCCTTCCTGTTTCGGTCTCGAGGTGACCTATACAATTTTTTTACACACCTCTTATCAAATTCATCATCATCGTCACTCGAAAGAACTATTAAATCCTTAGCATTCTCATAGTCATATTTGTCAGCATTAGAAAAAATTTTACTTCCCGATTCTTTTTGCTTTTTCAACGTCGACAATTTCTGCGATGCTGGTGTATCATCTCGATCCTTAGAGAAGAAATCCAGAATAGACCTTTGATCCTTGTTCTGAAGAAAAAACCCTCGCGGTTTACAATTGGACATTACATATGACTGTATTAAACAGGGCACATCTATAATACCAAATAGAAGTAAAAATTAAAACTAATTTTATAGATACCAAACATCACCCAATAAAGGTTCTCAAATGCGGTTTTCAAATAAACGTTAATGGGAGCTGTTCAGTGCAGACATAAGACTGTTAACACTTCTACCCATTTCAGAGATAAGTCCACTCCAAGCAATCGAGATAAATAATGACTTGCTGCATATCTATACAGAAAGTCCGCGCTCCTACTTCTCGGCTATTTCTAATGTCTTGGAAGTTACTTGTGCACTACATATAGATCATTGTGTATCTTCCAATTGTTCTTAAGAACTATAGTCCTCTATGTAATATTTTAACGCAATAAATAACGTATCATTTTTTTAAAAAAGTGAATGTAACATCTTAATCCTATTGACTAACTGATATTATGATTAGTGCAAGCTTTCATATACAAGTATACTTTATCTGGTGCAATGCCTAAAGTATTGCACCTAATCATTGAAAAATGTCACAATGAATAACATTTTACTTTAAACAGTATGACATAAGGAGAGCTCCAGCATATTCTAGAAAAAAAATTGTTAAATAGCAGAGATGGGAAGTGGTAGCATCATGTTTGGATGTAATGACCTCATGAGCTAAGAAGAATGCATCAATGTTCCCAGCAGCCTGAGTTGTAGCGTTGCTTTGTGTCTGCAAGGTGATGTCACTGTCAGCATTAGACAGCAAGTCAATCTGATAACGGTCACCATGGTACGCTTCTAGACATCCGCGTTTCCCGTTCAGTGCTACTGTCACCACGGCTGTCTGTAGAATAGATACTAAATCTATAGATATGTACCTGAAATCAGACAGCAAGGCCATCTGTAACGGTCACCATAGTACAATTCAAGACATTCGCGTTGTCCGTAGCTATTGAGAAAGAGGGACTGATATCTAATAAAATAAAATAAAATGGAAAGACTACCTTTTTATTGATGGTTGACCATACACACTCATCCATCGTGTCCTTGGCTACGAGGTAGTGAACAGAGACGGCGTTAGACTGACCAATACGATGGGCTCTGTCCTCACATTGTATCATCATGCCTGGTGTCCAGTGCATCTCAGCAAACACCACGAGACTAGCTGCCGTGAAGGTCAGGCCCTAGTGGTCAGTATAGACACTGGTCACCACGAAGTAGTAGTCAATGGTGAAGAATATAGTATAGCTCAATATCACAAATGATGAGCGTTAGCCATGTCATATAGTATGCCCCATAAAACACAATATTCATAAATCATGTGGCAAATAAATGAAAACTAAAAAATCGTGGCGTATAAATAATTCAAATATTACGGAAGAAAACTCATTATCTTACATTTGTTGTATATATATTTTTCTAATGAAAAAAGTTAGCAGCAAAAGAGTATAGTGGCCATCAGGCTTGTACATGTTGTTCAGGTACCATGATTAACCATTAATAAAATAGAATAAAATAGCTTTTATTCTTATTAATTTCTTGCTTAATAAGAAAGTGTTTCCAAAAGTGAATGTTCTATTTGTGATACGTATATGAACATTTTCTATGCAATAAACAGGATAGCAGACAAGATTTAATTTGTTTACATCAGACATTTGATAATAATGTTCATACTTAGGATAAATGTGGGTACTTACAACCCCAGCTGCGAGGATGCTGAGTATAGCGACACGGCACTCTGGGTCAGACTGGAACTGATGGACGTAGTACTGAAAACACATACATATACTCAAGACTAATCAATCTATAGCTAACTGAGAGACAGACAGGCAATGGAGGCAAACAGACGGATCGACGGACGGACAGACAAACTTATGACTGATCTGTAATGGGACTGGGATAGTTTAGCTGAAGAGCAGCAGACTAAGAACAGAAGGTGGAAGGTTACAATCCTTGCAATACTAGCTGACAGAAATTACCTTCTTGTGCTCACATGACAATACTTTGAACACCTGGCATAAGACCACACAAGGGAGACTATCACCATCTTCAACCATATGGCTAATAGCGCCTTCACACTTTCCAATTTGTTGAACATGTCGGCCAACCTGTTGAAGCATAGTTATAAAACAAATTGTCAGAGTTACGTAATACTTGGCACCTGTGAGACGGTCTATAGCTTGCGAGCAGTGGTGACTGAGAAAATCAATGATGATACTTCAGCCAATGAAAGTCAAGCAAAAATATCCCGACCTCGTCATTGGTTGCAGCTTCCAACGAATCTTCGCAACAAGTTTCGAACATGCTCGATCTTTCAGACTCGTAATTTTTCTTGCAAATGTTGGGCTTTGGTTGTGAGAATTTGTTGGTGCCGACTTTTTAATCATACAAGTTGACCAACAAATTGCATAGTGTGAAGGCACTATTAGGTCAATGGTGTAATAGTGTTTTTTTTAATTTTTTTAAGAAAAACTTAACGTTGGACAGATGGTTAGATGGAAGGAAGGAACATTCAATGGAATGTCATGACATATTACTATACAACGTGAATAAAGACTCACAAGTCTGTCAGGAGTACTAGTTGCACCATCGATCCTAATGAACTTGACCTTGGCCTCATGGACACATTGCTGGATAGCGTCCATCATGGCATGGTGATGGGCAAACACGAGAAATTTAAGGTGTTGGTTGTCACAGAGCAGACGAACGTACTCAGTCACGGGTCCGATCTTAAGTAACACGAATAGCATGTTTAATCCAGCAGCATCAAGAACTGGTCTTATAAAAAAGATCAACACCTTGCATATCCCGCATGAGTTGGACCACTGTCTACTGTACATCAACAACATTTGAGAGAAGACCATATTAATAAAAATTACCATGTATAAAAAATGTTTTCGATGACTATTACATCTAGAAAATTCTCACCAGGGAATATTTCTGCATATTCTGCCAATTTATTCAATTGCCAAAATTCATTTCATTTCATTCATTCAATTAATTCACTTAACCCATCATTCAACTGAATATTAGTTATGTACTATCTTAGAGAAAGCAGAGATTTTTTTGGTAGGTTTTCTTTAAAATACCTATCTATTTGATTGTGTTTTAATCTTGTCATTTTAACGACAGTTGCTAATTAGGCATTGCTGTCTAACACACTTTAGATCAATAAAAATAAACAAGATAAAAAATTAAAAATAATAATTTCTCCCTACAAGAGCAGATGATTGAGTACCGAACCAAGAGAGTTGTTGATTCTGATAGAATAATCATTGCTGGATTGAAATTTAGTAAAAATACCCACTTGTCTAACAGAAGCAAACAAGAGTAAACATCGATTCCGAAAAATTAAATGTCAGCCAAATTTTTTTATTTCAAATAGGCAGAGAAAATGAGAATTATCTTTTCTGTGTACAGTACGGATATGAAAAATGCGAACTTGTGTGTTTTATATTATACGAACCTTAACTGTACAGCTAAGCTTGTACAGTTGCTGAATCTGACTCAGAATGGGTGTGTCGTGTGTTGGAGTGACAGATGCAGACAGTACCGGTCCAAACCTTCCACGGAGATTCGCAAATAGGCTCAACAGTTCCTGTCAAAAGCAGCATTTTCTAGGATATTTTAAGTCATATAAAAATAGATTAAAGTATTTGGAGAGAGTTAATGGATATTAAGATCAAGAACATAAAAAAATACACCACTGGTATATAACAACAGATTTCACAAATGGCTAAATATTAATGAAAATGTAATAAAACAATTATTTTATGGGAAGCTAAGAATGTTTTCATAATGTCCTGGGATGACTGCACTGTCTGTGTATGGGAGGTAACTGCGTCGCTTATTAACAGATGTGTTTTAGGTGCAGTAACTCACAGCTTTCTGGGGAGACTGTTTTAAATCAAACAGAATCTTCTGTCTCTGCTTGGGAGGTAACTGTGTCAGCACGTGCTTCTTCTCTCTTCTTATCATCACGGTTGATGAGAGCAAGGACTGTAACTCTGCCAAATTACTTGCCCCTCTACAATCAATACAGTTGCCTCATATCAATTTTGAATATCTAAGATCACCGACATACCAAACATTCAAAAAAACGTGAACTGTAATTAAATCAAAGTGTAGTGCTGGTTAAAGCTCCGTAATAGTTATCATACTCAACAGTATATTACAAATTTGGTAAGTAATAAAATGAATTTTGAACGACACTAAATTTTAATTTTTTTCCCCTATTAATCAAGGGTCATCTGAATCCCCCTTTCGCAAATTGAGCCTATAATGATTTTATTTAAATGATACTAGATGGAAAACGCTTGGATTTGAAAACAGAACAAAGTGTTATAGAGGTGTCGCGCGTATGAACTGCGAACAACAGACACGGCTTACGACCGAATGGCACCCAATATACACACAGAGACCACATGGATAACCAAGATTCAGATGGAGAGACGAACTTGTGAGAATGAAAAAAACAATAGCATGGATGCCATTAGTTTTAAGCTGAAGTGAGTGGCAGAGAATGGGAGAGGCATTAGTCCAGTCGTGGGACATTATCGGCTGAAATAACGATGACATCGACTATGATGATGATCACACATAAGTTTATTAATATGTCCCTGATAAATTAAAATATGTCCTCTTTATAAATTCCTTTCAAGAGACTCAAACTCTGAGGCCACAACGGTTTCATGAAATACCTGTTAACATCGTGTGAAGGATATAAAATGTCGCGTTACTACCTCACGTTGCGTCTCCTCGTTTTACCGAAGAATTCATAACGGGCATTGCAGAACCGCGTGGTAAAATCCCACCAAGTGCCGAAATGTCCCGGTAAAATCGCATTTATTTGTGGGTAGAGCTGTGAATAAATATTCGAACCAGGAGTCATACAGACATGACGGAAATTGCCAAGTTAACATCGATGAAAAAACAAAATTAAAATTACACCGTAGCCAAATAACTGCAACTCGCACATTATAGTACACACCAGTGACTAATTTTATAAAATGCTTAACCCCTACATTGCTGTACAATAGCACAATAGCACATATCGAGTGCAACTTTCTCATAATGATGAGTATTTTGAGGGTTAATTCCTATAATACATGGCAGAATACATGGCAGCACTGATGAAGCAATGTTCTTTACAGTTCCACCATCTTTGGTAAATCCACTCAATGCACTTTCTTGATACATTTTTATTCTCACCTAATTCTACCTTCCCCACTTGTTTCAACCAAATGACACAATCTATCACAGCCGCGATATTTTTGCATAATGAATATTTAAAATTTGAAGAGTGTCATTAATTAAATGACATAAAAGTGGCATCTACACACTCAATCTACTGACAACCAGCGATAGTTTAGCAACGATTACGATTGTGGGTGATTTGTGGGTGTTCCAGTGGGTAACCTCAACTGGACGAGACAAAGCTGGTGTTCCAGAGAGTAGGATGCGACGATTGGCTGATGCGATGAGAGATGACGCGACCTTAGACGATGAGGTTTTCACGTTGCGAATATAATGTGACTCATCCGCAATTACTACACCGAACTGTTGGTTCATCAAAGCTTCATTAAGGAGAGAACTGGATGTCTTGGAGAGGAGACCGTATGTTGTGATAGTAACGTTACATTTGTCTATACCACTGGAAGGTAACATTTACCTTCATTTATATAATGCGTACTCGTGGTATCTAATGTAGGTATACAGTAGGTACAGCAAAGGGATTCCCAAAGAAAAAATGAATTATGATGGAGACTCTAAATATCTAAATATCAGTGCATTCTCAAAAGTGAGTTAAATATCGAAATGCACAGAAGGAAGTCTGCCTATGTACCATAGTTGATAGAGCACAAGACTGGTTATCTCATAGTGGTGGATCTGAGTGCCACCACATGCGACATTCTTCCTCTGTATTTATCCTCTCAAAGTGAAAGTTTATGACCATCATGCATTCACGGAAATGTAAAATTAGTCTTAACTAGTTCACATACGTTGTTATAAAGTCGGTTAACTTTGTTAATGAGTAACTGGTTTTATACACATTACTCTAACTATTATTTATCAAAAATAAATACGTAACCAATTCAATACTGAAAACTGAAGCTTGGTTTTACAGAAAATATCATATATTCAATTGTGATGTTAAAAAGGAAAATAATACGATATTATAATGTCACTCAATACAACATATGATAATATATGATAAATCAACTGCACCTGACATCAATTCCGGATGAGATAAGGTTAATATCACGTGGGTCTAACTCTGGCAGCCATTTCTCTAACTCCTCAACCCAGGCATACTTGAGAGATGACGGCACGATGACTAGGAGTGGCCATTCCTCTCGGTAGTAAGAGGCCACTGCCAGGGCTTGCAGTGTTTTTCCTAAACCCATCTGAATATACAGCAACATAACCAATATTGTAATGAATAATGAGTCATGTAATGTTTTGATTAGTCTAAAAGGTGTTTGATAGGGTACTTTAAATAAATATAAGCAATCTCATAAATTGAACACACTTATCATTAAACGTAACACACAGTGTATATGGACATGATTCCATTGTATATTAATGTCCATTTTCGAATAACATTGCTGTCACTGGGATAGCCATTGTTGTTGTCTGATAACTGGAGAGAAATGCATAAAACCCTACTCTTCTGATGGGACTCGAACGAACGACCCCTGGATAATTGGTCTGGTGCTCTACCAACTGAGCTACAAGGGCGAGCTTTTTCTATTTACGACAAAGCAAGCATGTTATTATAAATTACTAATGAAATTGCAATGAAAATGTAAATTGTGACATATTTCACTCGAATGGTCAAGTAAGTTGCACACGTTATGCTTGCCAGATGTACACTCTATTCCATAGAATGATGTAGACTCTATTTCACAGAATCGCTGCTGTTGTGAAAGCCAAGGATGGACATAAAAAATATTGACATTTTGTGACATATTGAAGTGTTTAATATGATAGTAGATGTAGAATTTTGTTTTGATTATAAATACATTGGAATAATGCCATGTGAATGCCATCTTAAGTAATTATTGTTACAAATATGACATATTCTGTTGGTGGCCCAAGACTTTTGCACAGTACTGTAGATAATTAAAAATATTGTAAGTGCCAGAGATTTACTCACCTCATCCGCTATGAGACACCTGTAATTACAGAATACACAATTACACATGATGATCTTTATATTCCTAGGCACGATGTCACCTTGTATGTCAAGAGCAAATCAAGCAGCAAGAAATACACAAAAGAGAAAATTGACTTCATTAATCCGATCGATTTTTGATAAATATATTATCTAGAATTGGCATTAAATGGCAGATATATCTGTAAGATAATAGAATTAGAAGTCTTTTTATGAATTATGTATCATTGCATTAAATGATCAACTACTGTACATTTCCTATATCAATTTAATAATGAAAATTTTCATATGCACAAAGCACGATATAATAATTTATTTTATACTTGTTACAATATGGATGGAGATAAAAATATATTTACATCATTTTAGTTATTAACCTAGGTCCTACATAGGCTAGTCCTAGTCAACTAAACTCATACAAAACCTCAGGTGTGGTGTAAATAATGACTGCGCTATGATAACAATGGGGGGAAGCATTTATCGTTTTTTCTACAATAAAAACAAATGATATAATTCGCATTTCCTGCATAGTTACCTTCCATTCTTTCTTATAGCAAACTGAACTCCTTCTTTTTGAAAGGGCATGAGAACATCTAGCAGTCGCTCTGGTATAAGTCCGTATTCAGTAGAAAAAGTATTTGTCATCATGATCAAGACTTGAATATTTAATAATTTACTAAATTAATTAGTGTCCATGTTATGATGATGGTTTTATACATCAGTAAGGCGCAGAGCATGATAACAATAGGTTGATGGTTACCGAGTTACTACTGAATTCTTACAGCATATCAATAAAATCTCATCTACCGAAAACTTGATACGGCAGCGGCAAAATTGAAACTGTGCTTTTCTCGACTGACTTTCGATTTTTTACCGAAAAAATAATGGTGACGTATGGTTGATTTACCTAAATTGATGCAGATCTGTGCCTTCTCTGTTAAACATGACAGAGTGTACAGTGCTTGCGTAACGACTCGCGCCGTTAAATTGTAATGTCCCTCGTTCTGGGCTGTACACGTACTGTACAGGATGAGCCACCATTACTCCAGCCAAGACAGACGATACACATTTAGTTTTTGCGCATCAATTTTCGTACTTAGTGTTGCATACTGATATATCCGGTAGTCATCAACACAATGAACTCATTAGCTGACAAGTGGATTCGGCACAAAGCTTTAATTTGAAAATGCGGTTTGAAAATAAAAAAATTGGTTTTAAAATTTTAAAAGAGGTGTTGTCCTCAACCTTTAGGTTACTACGAATTAGACTAACACGGCTGACCACCCTTGTATATTTATAAAGTCCGTTCAAATGTCATCCGCTATACAGCAAAAACGAAATAGATATGTTGAAAACCGGCGCAACCTTATAGTGTTGACTTTATACGTAATTAAACAATCCTAAGGCTGTTGTGTTGCGATTCCAATCTTACAATTTGCCATGCCATCTTGAAGCATCGAACACCGAGCTACCATCACAAAGTGTACACTTCACGCATTTCTTTTTTCCATATCTTTTCGTCGGCGCTAGCGGGCAGTGGTTATTAGCGCGGTTTTTCGTGCTCGGGAAAACGAGTTGGAATCTCGGTATATACGGCTTTTACTATGTCTAAAAACTAGTAAACAACCCACGATGTCGGGTGATCACCAAAGGTGTGAATAAACGCCAAGTAAAAGAGACACATTTCTAAAGAACAAGCCGCACGCGCGGTCGGTGTTGGTAAACGGGCTAAGCCCATTGTTCTGAGCGAACACGAGCGCGAACATGCACCCTCGGCTTATAGAATTTAACGACATCAGCCTGGATGTTAACTTTGACAACCCGACGCATTTGTGTTCCAAACTGTATATATAACGGGAATGATTATGC
>WURV02156429.1:0-16393 GCA_011762755.2 Epimenia babai
TCTGAACTGTGAACCGCTCTTAGAGCACGTTCTCGTGGCATAGAGCGGGATATTAAGTAACCTATTTATTATTTTTTATTTTTTTTAATAAGGAGGTAAGCTGCATAGATACCATCTATAGACCACAGAACCACACTGCAAAGGCCTACCCAGACCCCCCCATGTAACAGGAGGGGTTTGAGGCGCTTTCTGTCTGAAGAATGCCACACGTAGTATACTGGCTACAGCAGTATTGAACCAGTATATAATATATAATAATATTTATACTGGTAATAAATTATGTAATTTCATAATTCTGTACATATGCCACCATATTTTGCACCATAATTTCCTAGACACTGAGGAGCATCATCTATCACAAGTTATAATTGCCGACAAATTGGAATTTAATATTCGCATTTTAGATAACATACAGTGTACAGCGGTAGTACCATTCGTATCTATGGTATTCGCGCCAATGTAGGCCACACAGTTCAAATGATTATTATCTCCTTATAATCAATATTGTCCATTTACAGCTGTAGACCATGAAGTTTGAATCGCATGATATGTGACATTAGAGCTGTTATTTACATATCATGCTAAAATAGTCAATTACAGTATGTCGATCAGTTAAAAACCACCCTTGGGTGGAGAATAGTAGCTCTTCGATTTGGAACCAAACATAATAATATGAAGTAAAGTAAAAAGTAAAAGTAAAGTAAAAGTAAAATAAAAGTAAAATAAAAGTAAAATAAAAGTAAAGTAAAGTAAAGTAAAAGTAAAGTAAAAGTAAAAGTAAAGGTAAAGTAAAAGTAAAGTAAAGTAGAAGTAAAGTAAAAGTAAAGTAAAAGTAAAAGTAAAAGTAAAGTAAAAGTAAAGTAAAAGTAAAGTAAAAGTAAAGTAAAATAAAGTAAAAGTAAAAGTAAAGTAAAAGTAAAGTAAAGTAAAAGTAAAGTAAAAGTGAAGTAAAAGTGAAGTAAAAGTAACGTAAAAGTAACGTAAAAGTAACTTAAAAGTAAAGTAAAAGTAAAAGTAAAAGTAAATGTAAAAGTAAAAGTAAATGGATAAAGTAAAAGTTAAGTAAATGGATAAAGTAAAGGTGAAGTAATGTAATGGTAATGTAAAAGTAAAGAAAAAGTAAAGGGAAAGTAAAGCGAAAGTAGAGAGAAAGTAAAGTACAATATATATAGACCATATCAACTAATAAAGGCTTTCACTACAGTTTACAGTGAATATTTATGGCAGCTACTTGGCACAATTACAATGCCTTTGTATCTGTCATTATCATACAGGCAAGATATCAAGTGTCTACCCATTTTAGAGACGGGTGTACTCCAGCAGTCGAAGATATATGGCTTTCTTAGGATCATCGCAAAAAAGTTGACTGGCAGTTTTGACCCCTTGATTACGCATTAAGTGCTCTTGTCACTCCACTATCTCCCCCCCCCCCCCCCCCTCAACATCTGAATGAGTTTGCTGAGTTTGAAACAACTACTGTATGACACATTACTTTCTTATCTTGGTGTTATGTGTAGCTTGAATTATGTTGATTTCGTGTTCAGTGTCTTGCATTCCTGGTTTTGTCCTGTAAATTGTTTCATGTTGTTACCCAATATTGTTCCTGGTCCTCGTTTAGCTTGTATCCTCATTTATTTTATTTCTTAACGCTACTCTTCCATTCTGTTGGTTATTTCGCAACATGAACGAGAAATATTTAAACCATTCAGCGTAAATGTGACATGATGTCCCTTAGTAAGTGTCAAAATGTGGTTTGGGGAACCACCACCTTCCAACCATTTCATTTTCTACACAGGTACCACAGGAATTCTGATTCAATGCTTTTTTTGAGACAAGAAGACTTGAAGAAACTGCTTGTCTCTATAATCGACAGATGACGCATCTTCTACATATTACACCCAAACAGAACAAACGCACCCGTGGCCAGCATTATAAAGGGCCGAATCTGGCCCACACAATGATTCTTCCTGAATTGGCCTATTGTGATATACTTACATCTTATGCGATGTTAATTAGGATAGCCAATGTGGTCCCATCAGGGGTATAGGTTTTTTTATGTGCATTTCTCTCTAACTTACATCTTATGAAGTTTTGACTGACTTTGCTTCATGTATAAGATCATTGTTTATTGAACGCAGTAACACAGAATTGGTGGGGTAACAAGCGCCTGGACTACTCTCTCTATTGCCCGGATGCTCTGACGTCGTTTCCTGCCCACTCACTCCCTCATCTTTTCCATGGGAGTTACTGGGAGTCGACTGATGTTGCAGCTTTCATTCTGAGACAGGTACCTTAGCATTCGAAAATAAGATTTCTATTAGATTATTCCATCAGTGGAAATTTTTTTTCGATTTGAATGCACTGTAGTGTGTATATATGGTTATTTATCACCTAATCAGTGGCTTAGTGATTCTATCCTGAAGTAGCAGGGAGTGCCTGCGATGCGTGTGAAAGTCAGATGGGTTGGGGACTGCATGTGTCAAATTATCCTAGTTCTCATGTCACATTCATTGTGATGTGCAGTCGTCGATTATCCCAGCTGAACACCTTTTTGATGACGAGTTTACTGCAACTCGTTTTGTTCTCGTTGAAGGTGTGCTGCAAACTGTTTACTTCTCATTGACTTGTGTGTGCTGCAAACTGTTTACTTCTCATTGACTTGCGTGCTGCAAACTGTTTACTTCTTATTGACGTGTGTGCTGCAAACTGTTTACTTCTCATTGACATGCGTGCTGCAAACTGTTTACTTCTCATTGACGTGTGTGTGCGCTGCAAACTGTTTACTTCTTATTGACGTGTGTGTGTGTGCTGCAAACTGTTTACTTCTCATTGACGTGTGTGTGTGTGCTGCAAACTGTTTACTCCTCATTGACATGTGTGCTGCAATTTGTTTAATTCTCTATGACATGTGTGCTTAAAACTCATTTAGCTCTCCTTGACAGCTGTGCCACAGCTCATTCAGTTCTCTACAACACATAGCTTTACAATGCATTCCCACTTACAGGTGTGCCATACCTCATTACCTCATTGCATTTCTGTTGACAGGTGATAAGGATGGACAACATGATGGGGGATGCTCAGGACGGATCCAAAAGCACGATCCCATCCTTCAAACCGACGAACCCACGAGAAAAATGGCTGCGACGTCGAACCACAATCAAAGTAAAGAATCTCACGCCAAACCACCGTGCTAACGATATTATCCTTCTAGAAGATTCGCCTCAGGTGCTCGCAGCCAAGTTCATGTACGGCCCATTGGACATGACGGCCCTAACAGGAGAAAAGGTCTTACTTCTCCGTTTAGAATTCTGTGTATTTATACAGGACAGATCAAAATGCGCAATATTTGTATCCAACTCATTTTTGTTTTTTAATTGCTAGGTTTTATTTGGTTATGTAGGTATGAATAGGCCTGGGGGTAACTCGTTTTGTAGGCCATAGATGGCCCTTTACAAACTAGTCGAAACAGTCGTTAATGTGGTGTTGCTAAATATGGTTTGCTACATTTATTCTTGTAAGAAACTCGCCGTCGTGTGAACCACCGGGTAACCAGTCGACCTTTGTTCATTCACACCACCGGTTTTTAATGGCATGGTAAAAACACGTCCATGTCTGAGGAAGAAAGCCTTGTATATTACCACGCTATAAAAGCTGTATGTATACCGTCATGTACATAATTTTAAATAACTTAGGGCTAGATTGATATTAAGTGTGTTTAACAGCTAGGTTAATAAGTATACTTTGATCAAACAACAAAATTTCATTTCACATTGGCAGATCGGTTATAATACGATTTTTCCCCAAAAACACCACATGTAGTTCATTAGGTACCTAAATTGCCGTGAAATGTTACCTTTCAATTTCTTCGTTCAATCACTTGTAGATTGACATATACGTCATGACAAGCACCCCTGCTGGCGAATGGGTGTACCTCGACACTGACATGACGGACAGCCACGGGCGGGTCACCTACACGATCCCAACATCGAAACACTTAACGCAGGGCATTTACCCCATCAAGATGATTGTGAGGTAGTGTATTGATGACTTGATGTTCCTGACGTTTAACTGATAACTCTTCTGGCCAGTCCGTTCTCTTTTATTCATCTTTTATTGTGAACCACGTTACGATTGCTGATAAGGGTGTGTATGAAGATAAAGATGATAGCAGGGAGACAAGGACAGAACTATCAGCATCGGAACGCAGGAAGGAAACCCACGGTATACTTCGACACCTGATGGATCTGTTATTAATTATTAATCTAGTTATATAAGATGTATTATTATAAGAATCCTAGCAATTATAAGAACTGTAGAAATTATCGGAATTCTAGGAATTACAGGCATTATAACTCATTGTGGTAACCGTGTGAGTCAGTTAAAATACAGGCAAATAGAAGTGGAAACAACTTTATCGTCATCTTCATCCACTGCGGAGATATAGATCACAAGCTTCCGAATGTTAGAACATTCTTGATCAGGCATTATAACTATTATCACAAATACCACAATTATAGCAATTATAACAATTACAACATTCATAACAATTACAACAATTTCTTGTGTCTGCTAAAACTGCAGTCTAAATAAATTTTTGTTAGTCTTAAAAGGCGCTACCATCCACTTGTTATTCATTTGTTTACACAAACACGGTACCCCAACTTCTTCCGTCAAATGAGAGATCGTATAAAATGTAATCTCTTTTAGGTTCACGTTGATTTTGATGGTTTGTTATGGCCCTACATGAAACACGGATGTTCCACTCGTTCTTGTCCGCTAATTTCACACATTTTACAACAGAGGCGACCACACCTCGGCGGATTTTTATCTAGCCGTACTCCCTCCCGGCACCCAGACTGTCATCTTCAGCATCGATGGCTCGTTCACTGCCAGCGTTTCGATTCTGGGCAAAGACCCGAAGGTCAAGCCAGGGGCAGTCGATGTCGTGAGGTGAGGAACGCATTCAAACACATCAAAAAGCATTGTCCACTCATTTATGGATCCTGCGGAATACAAAAAGAACAATCTCTCTGTCTGTATATGCAGAGGAATCATGTTTTTGCCTCAATAACTAAAGTTAGTTATTTAATGTCTACGTGTTTTTCAAAAGAATTTATCCATCAGTTTATCTGTTTTCAGTCAAGGAAATGGCTTCTCATCATATTTAGTATTATTTAATTTTATTTCATTCGAGATTAATTTTATTTGGTATCAATAAAGCAACTGAAAAATACAATACCTGCCTGTAAACCGCGACTAAATTTGGTGACAATTTTTCAAGCATTGCCAGTTTGAGTTAGAGAAATAAGGCCTGCGTAACAACGCCAGCTGTTGTGATGTTGTTCTTTGATTTATGAGGTTTATTGTGTGGTTTTCATTTCTTGGCAGGCATTGGCAAGAGCTGGGTTACTTGATTTTGTACGTGACTGCCCGACCGGACATGCAACAGAAGAAGGTCACTACCTGGCTGGCCCAGCATAACTTCCCTCACGGGATGGTGGCCTTTATGGATGGTCTGTCGAAAGATCCTCTCAGGCAGAAACTCAACTATCTCAAGGCTTTACAAGTTGATGTGAGTTTTTGGTTATTCACAATAGTTTGTGTAATCATTGGACATAGTGTAATCATTAGGAAAGTGTAATCATTGGACAGAGTGTAATCATTAGAGAAAGTGTAATCATTGGACAGAGTGTAATCATTAGAGAAAGTGTAATCATTGGACAGAGTGTAATCATTACGAAAGTGTAATCATTGGACAGAGTGTAATCATTAGGAAAGTGTAATCATTGGACAGAGTTTAATCATTAGAGAAAGTGTAATCATTTGACGGAGTGTAATCATTTGACGGAGTGTAATCATTTGACGGAGTGTAATCATTAGGAAAGTGTAATCATTGGACAGAGTGTAATCATTAGAGAAAGTGTAATCATTTGACGGAGTGTAATCATTGGACAGAGTGTAATCATTAGAGAAAGTGTAATCATTGTACAGCGATAGGGTAGGAAATCATATTTATATTCAGCTATTTGATTTAAAAGCAATTTGATAAGGTTCGCTGCTCCCAGATCTACAATAATCATCTGATTCATGCAAAGTCATTAAGATTCTTCTGTTCTGATGTGGCTCCATCCTGCATATTCAGTTATTTCAGACATAACAGTGAAAGAGACGTAAACGTTAGTACTGTATATAGTATTGGAATTGACTGTTGCGTTAGTTTACGATTTCACGCGGAACTTTTCCCGGGACCTCAGTAGTGTCTGGGTGCTAATGATTGTTTGTAGGCCAAGCTGGACTATCAGGCTGCATACGGATCGAGTAAAGACATTTCAGTGTACAAAGAATTGGGTCTGACTGTCCAGCAAATCTACTGTGTGGGCAAGGCATCTAAGAAACAACATTCACAGTCGCAGGTCCCTTGTCTTAATTAGCTGGTATAAAAAATTCCATGCCCGCTACATCTTTATGTTATGTCATTAGGGAAAAGGTGAAGGTATGGGGCTACTTTATTAACCCTTACCAGAACAGAACAAACACACGAGGTTACGGCGCTACTGTATAATTAAACAAATATTTCTCAATATTTAAGCACGAAAATCTTGCTTATTTCCTGTTGCGTAAGGTGCGGAAGAAAACCATATTGCGATACTCTAGCATAAAATTCTTTGACAAAAGATTGCTCAGGGTCAATGTTGGTAAATAATAGTTATACCCAGGATATCATCCCATAGTCTATTGAAATTTTAGGAAGCCCCACTGGAGTGTGTAGGGAAACTTTGCCAAGTAATCATTTACAAGTTTTGTATTGACGGTTAATTGTTTTTACTGTCTGAATCTGACAGAGACACTCTATTGTAACGGTTGATTTGATTGGTTAATATATATCAATTATTTATTTGAATTGTGTTGTGGTGTTACTTATTAAAAAATTGTACACAGGCGTCAGTTTCATACGAGAGGTTACAATTTCAAATCCACACGAACCCACAATTTTTTACACCTTCCATAACAGGAAATGAGGAAGTTTTTTGTGGTTGAATATTGAGAAAGATTTGTCGTGAAGTGGGTTAATGTGGAATTCATTTGAGGTTTAAGGGGGCAATACTGCAAGTGCCAATGAAATTTATTATTTTTAATGAAGTATCACTAAAATCACTTGCCTTTTCCCTGTTCTTTTAGCTATACAGATGCGACAAGATGACCTTTATTCAAGAGAGAATATATTGAAGTTAGAAATTCTGCGATAGAGTAGGGAGACGTGATAGTATGTACAGGTGTCAGTATCTCCTATATGGGTGTTGTATGTACCAAATATGATGGTGGCTGTCAGGTTTTGGTGTCTGGCTACGCATCACACCTCAACGCCATGACGCTCAGCGGTTTGTCGCGGCCGGCTGTTGGTAACGCCCGACTCATCATCAAGAAGAGTTGTTTCCGTCTGCCGCGACCGCGCGCGAGCAAGAAGTTGGCGAAGCGAACAAATTCCATGCCGTATCGGTGTCACCCTCTCGAATCCAGTCAGAGCGAGAGACAGCGGAGTGTAGGGGAGGTGCGGGACGACGCCCTGCCCACGCGTGCCCGTGGCATGTCTCCACGACCAAACAGACCGTCGCAACGCAATTGATAGAAGGTCAACGGTGCAAACACTACGTGCGCATTCGAAGTATGCCTCCGATGAGAGATGCTATTGGCGTCAGGAAACAATCCCACAATCCCACACATTGCGCCTCGTTGCGAGGAATGATACCATCTCACTGGTATCAGAACCCAAGACACAACAGCCCATGGACTGATTTGTGCATCCGCGGCATGTCTCCACACCCAGAGATACATTTACAACATCCTCTCTGGTAGTACTATGAGACACGTGGCAGGTTGTTATTTATTACAAACCTACAATGCATCGCTATCAAGTTACAATACTCCATACGGTGGATTCTCTCAATGACCACTGTCCACTCTTACTATCTCAGTCCCCCAATCATAATTGATCTCTTGCCAGTACTTTTTGGATCATCGTAATTACCTTATGAATCATCATTCCTGTCCAAAACGTATTATCAAATTTTTTAATGCTGTATATATACAATGTCATTTTATGAGTATTGTACCAATCCCAGTGCAGGCTACATTATTTTAATGTAGAATTTTAATATATTACCTGATGATATGTCTCGTTATGTCTCGATATCTATCAGAAGTTGAGATGTTTTCACTGAAGATCCAATTTTTATTGACATTTTGTAATTTTGTAATTTGTTATGAAAAACTATTTTTTTGATTATTTACTGGTTCTTTTGAACTTTAAATTTTTCTTATTTTATGTAAAATTTTACTGTTTTATGTCTTTGGCATTCTTTCACCAAGAGTATTCAGTAGTATTTTTCAGTACTAAATCTAGTCTGTTATAGCGATTGCTGATATTGTGATTTCTATGTAGACAGTTTGATAGTAAACATATAATTTAGTCTTCAGACTGTATAAGCACCTTTGAATAATTCAAACATGAAAAAAAGCCATTTAGAAATCTTGATCGGTTGATTCATATCAATAAAATATCAAAATGACCATTGAACAAAACATTTACATTGCCCTTGGCTATGGAACATTATTCAGATTTTTAATCGTATTGAAAAATAATAGTAAATACTTTTTGTGAAACGATGCTCTATTCTTGATGTGGATTTACCAGCAGATTGTGAAGCATAGGACTGTAACAGGTGAATCCATAGGTTGTTATTTACTTAATGAACTTTGATTGGGTGAATATTTACATAAAAACCAAGGCCCACTGGTGCACCTCAAGGAGAAGTGGTATCTCCCTCTTTTTTACAAATGTTGGTTTTAATTACTGTTACAAGCCTCACAAGCAATGGTTAGAGTGACTGTTGATTTCACACTGTAACTTTCATTACCATTGTCATGTTGATCATATGACAAAGATTCCACTTACTCTCGTGTTAAAGATCCCTCCATCCATCGTGCATACCAGATAGAGGTAAATGTATTCCGGGTAATTCCCCAAATAGAAAGATAATCTAGTGGCATTATTAGCACTGTGCATGCCACAGATCTATATATGCATTATGATGGAAATGTTTCAATACCCACCGACATATATATATATATATATAAATTTGTAAAAATAAACATAATAAATCACCAATCGGCAACATCAATAAATATAGAATTTATATCAAAATCTAATAAGTAATATATTTATTTCATCTATATTAGCTAATTCAGTATTGAAAATTTAACCTACATATTGGCAAATATAAACATATACAAATTATACATGGTAAGAAGAAACAATTCAAGTATTAGTAAAACTATTTTATTTTTTAATCGAAATTTGCAATGAATAAATTTGAGATAAAAAATTCACGTACATTCATATGGAATGGTTTTTTTAAGACGCTATAGTATGCAGAGGTTATTTCGTATACGGTATGTAATCAGGTTAATGTATCCAGAAAACCAGTAATAAGGCAGAGAATCCATGACCTTTTATTATACAGATATTTATTATGTGAAGGTGTAAAGGGGTAATGATGACCCAGACAGCAGCTTAAACCCTAAATATAAGGTACCATGGTCACCATATATATATTTTATATATATATATATATATATATATATACAAGTGTCGAATAAGGGACCGTGGTTAGTAGTGGTTACCATATATATACATGTATCAGTATATAAGTGTCGAATAAAGGACTGTGGTTAGTGGTTACCATATATATACATGTATATGACTATAAGTGTCGAATAAGGGTTATTGGTTACCATATATATATATGTACATGCATACATATGACTGTATGTGTTGATTGTACAGCCGTTATCGTTTATATACATGAGACAACATTGGATTGTCGTCTGCCATGCTTTCGCTACTTCTCTCATTCTCATAATTTCCATCCACATTCTGTGTGTCATCGGCATGTTACCATTTATGCGTTCATATTTATTTATCCCTTACGCATTTTACTCCATTGTACATATTAATGATTTCGGTAGTTTTTAATCTCGCGATTTAGACCTTAGTCTCGGATTTGTTAGTGAATGAACTGTTGTTGCATCATTTTATTATGTTATCGACATATTCCTTTATATATATCCTTTAATCCATATATTTGTACATATATGTATATAATTCTGTTAATGGTTATGTTCAGCTAGATACAACAGGTCACAAACACGTTTGCGTTAGTCCACTCAAGATGCCCCAATTTTTATTACAGTACTTTTTTAATCCACCACACCGCCCCCACCTCTGGGAATGGACTTAACCCGCGGAATTACACCCGATTGGTTGATAACTGTCGGCCATAGATAGTGGTTGCTTTCACCGTTCCGGCTATAATTGGTATAAATTTAAAATTAAGTATGATAAAATTAATTTAACAAGAAACTCGCAGTGTAGTGATTACTGTAACACGGCACCTAAAGCCACACTCTTCGTGTGTTAATTATTTTTCCACGATTTTGTAGTGAACAACTTCTAAATCAATGGCGAGTATTCTCTCGAGCGTACTGTATTTACGTTTTATCCAATTCAGCAGAAGGTCAAAGTTCAATACAACATTTATAGACTTCAAGTATCAGCCATTAATGCAGTTTACAATGAAATGTTTATGGCAGCTATTCAGCGCAGATACAATGCCTTTGGAACCCACAAAAAACATCCAGAAATCGAGAAAAAATGACTTTCTGAGGATCACGGCAAAAATATCAACCAGTGGGCAGTTTGACACCAACAACCTTTCAGATATGACTCCAGTGGTCCTACCACTCGGCTAACTCGGCTAACTCGGCTAACTGCTCTCCCTGCTCGTTGCAGTTACAACGTGTATAAAGCATATACGTGAATCATTTTTTAGTTAACACCCCCCCCCCCGCCCGCTTTAGGTTCTAGTTGACTATTTCAACTCCCAACTCCGTAGTGGGTACACTCCATATTCAAATCATTTTTATGTTGTTCTCTTTGAAGAATCCACCGTTATCTCAGGCCATGTTTTTACTTAGGCTCTAACTTACTACTGACATTGTACAGTCTACAGTGTAGTACCATATTGCGGTATATCGTAGCTCTTCGACATAACCACATGTCTTTGTGACCAATTCCCGCAACCTGCTATACACACAGAACTACCGGTTCAGTCTCGACATACCATGCGGGGGCAAACATACGACAGATGCATATTCGTACACGGATTCGGCTGATTTGAACCCCGTACATGTCTCACCTACTACCAGTCATATGACTCATATCTCTACTGTAGAAATGAACTCAAGATTAACAATTCCATTTTGCGTTCATAAAACCGCTCACTCGACGTCATACCATACCGTCTTTACGAATTGAGACTATATCGTTCTAACATGTAAAATTCTACCTTACTAACCTTGCAGTATTTTACGATTTGAGAGTACTATTTCGTTCTAACATGTAAAATTCTACCTTACTAACCTTGCAGTATTTTACGATTTGAGACTATATCGTTGTAACATGTAAAATTATACCTTACTCACCTTGCAGTACGCTTTTTATTATCATTCAAGGTAGTAAGGGGTAACAACAAAGTACAGCATTTGAATATGACCCGATCTAACATATAAAATTCTCCTAAAACCTTACTAACTTAACAGTAGTAGACCCTATATCATTTAACGTACTTAACAGTAATCAGTAGAAGATGATATTTTGATGTCACGTTTTCCCTTTATACGATCTCTTCATTTTGTTTGCTGCGAGAACGGAAACGTATGGTGCGTGTATAAAACAAGACGATTTATTTTTGTTATCTTGTGTAGAGTGTTACCTACGATTATTTAGCGGGTATAATTATTGTTTTAGTCCACATCGACGTTTATTAAGGCTGATCTATTGTAGTCGCACTGCGAACAATCAAGTTTTCCATTGGAACATACTAAGCCACTTAAGTTTATTGCTCGACCGGTCTGGACGCGCCGTGCATCAATTCAGCGTCACCGGGTTATTAAAAAACGGTTGTTTTATCGCTGTTTTCCCATATATAGTATAGCATAACGTATGAATAAAGTCTACATGATATTTACACGCGGACCACGGATTTTGTGCCACTTTTATGTACCTGTAATACTACATTGCACAGGCACGGAGCTGTCGTCGTCGATTTGGGTAAATCGCGAGAAAGGTTGATGCAAGCAACCTCACGCTTCTCCGTTGGACGCGAAGAATTGTTACGCTGACATTTTACGGACTGTATACAATTGGATGCGAAAAACGGTCGTAAAAAGTAAATACAAGAACGGGAAACGCGAATGAAGAGTAGTGTGGTGAAGTAATAAAAAATATAGTTAAAGGGGTAAATAGTGGGTCGTGCAGATAAAAAGACGGGCAAAAATTGGATCGTGTGGTATTAGACGAAGTAGACATGTAACGAATGGTGTAGATCAGAGAGACATCGGGGGAGGCTGAGTTTTTTGTTCTGTCCTGATAAGGTCGTGAAATATCGTAAGAGCAGACAGTTAAATGACCAACGAGGTCCATACTCGTTAAAACCATCGCGGCTTAGTGTTGAAGATGCAGTCGACGAGAGACGCCTTCTTGCAAACCGATGAAACGGCAGCACCAAGATCGATGGCATGGTGAAATAATTGCTTGGCGAATCACGTATGAACTATCATGAGGCCAGTAATGAAGAAGGAAATACAGTATCATTGTAAGTTATGACCACTTTACGTTTCGCCATCCCCTTAACTAAGCCAGATACCTCATGAACGCGTCCTCTGTTTAATGGGTTGTTTCAACGATAACTTAAGGGGCGGATACATCTGTTTATTAATTAAATTAATTCATCGTACGTAGGCCCAATGACGTCATCGGTGATGATTTTTATCCAGTTTGACTTTGTAAGTTGTTTTGACAAATGCCGATGACGTCAATGGACGAGTAACCGCTGTGAAAAACAACGCACAATAGATGCATATGAGTCAGAATAAAATTAATCTATAGCAAATTATTTTACATAATTCACGCGCTAATCGTATTACGGTGCTAGATGGTGATTAATATAAAGAAATTAAGGAAAGAAATATCGCGGGTCAAGATCGACATTTTCTTGCCGTATCGCAGCAGGTGTATAGCCCTACTGGTCCCGCGCTGCAATTTTCTTATTTTCAAAACATTTTGTGCTCTTCACATTTCACGCAAAGGAAATTTTTTTAAGCTGGTACAGGTATTACGAGTCGTACAAAGAGGTATGATGACACAGTCACCTTATAATCAAATTATCAAAAACTGTTTTCGTGAATGCACGGCGTAGCGTGATTCAGTTGACAAAGTGAGCAAAATTAATTTGAACTCGTGGCAAGCTACGGCGATCGATCGGAATATACGTGTTACGAATACTCTCAAATGTTTTATGATCTTAATTTCATTATAAATCGTCCTGGGCAGTGTATAACACATAAATAATGGCAGCGTGTGATAACATGAATGTATAAATCATAAATTTATACAAAAACCGGTAAAATTTTCCCTGAAAAACCCACGTCGACCTATAATGGCGTGCCAGGGTCACATGCTCGTATGATAGTGCCGTAGCTTTGTGCTATGTTAGCGGTTTTTTATTATGTTGCTGTAAACGGAATATATATATAGTTGGATATGAAACCTGCGAGTGCTCTCCCTTCCACTGAACTCTCTCGACTCCAAAAATGACAGAACATCACGTAATTGCTCTCCCATCACTCCCGTTCTACGCTCACTCCACTGGCTACCTGTCACGTCACTGTCAGAATCCTTCTCCTCACAAATGTATCCATGCATGGCTCCCTCTTATCTACCCTCGACAATCTCAATCAACACGTCTGCGTTCAACCCGCTCGTTCCTTCCTCACGCTTGCAGTCCCTCAGTACAAAAACGTGCTAATTTGGGGGATCGTGCTTTCTACGCTGCTGCACCCCGCCTCTTCAACGCACTCTTAGCCTACATTCGAAAATCTATAACTGTCAGTCAATTTTAAAGCAATCTAAAAACACGTTTATTTAGCATTGCTTTCACTAAATAGTTCAACAGTCCATTAATAATTTGCCGAGAATCAACACTTTCAAAGAGAGAATGCCTGTTTCTGTTTTTCACTAATTCTTCATATTGATGGCGACTTTGCCTACACATGATTTCTTTTTTCGATTTTTGTTCTACTTTCCACTCTATTATTATCATTGTTATCTATTTCATGCTCACTGTAAATGTACATAATTGTATCTAACATTGATCTGTATTACCTATATACTGTAAGGTGTTTATTTTATATAATTCGAGTAATCACATTATAGTCTTAGACCATTGGGCTATTGTTTCATCTAAAGTGTGTTTGACCGCCTCGATTATGTTGACACACGGTGCCGAGCTTAGACCAACGCCCTGATTCGCACCTTATTCGTTCAGCATTAATCACAATAGCGCTCTCGGACGAACGTCGGCCTTCGCAAAACGCAATGATTATAGAGCACAACTCACCTTTCTGTCGACAGCTAAATCACGGCTTACAGCTTGCAATAGCCTATTTATGTTATTTGTAAGGAGCGCAATCATATTCTGGCGTGTTTTGTGAATGGAAATTCAGAATTTTAACTCAATTTTACGTCTGTGCTGATGTGACTTAATTTTTATCAGTCTCTATCAGTGATATCGACCGATTTAATACCGCGTGTCGCAGATTTTAGCATAATCAATCAATATAGAGGTGTGATAATTATGTTGCTTTCAGATATGTCACTTGTAACTACTGGAGAATGAATTTTGTGACAACAGTTTACTTAACGCGAATTCCCTGTCAATCGACTAGTAAGACCTTACGTTCATAATGTATTGCGAAGCCTAAATTGTGCCATAGACAAGTCTAAATATTTTAGGACGTATCAATTCAAAGTAGTAGGTTACTAATTTTATATCTCGCCTTATAATTTTATTGAATACGTGTAGAGAAAAGCTCGGTGCGTTTGGAATAAATTAAAAATATTGGTGTACATAAGGATTATTCTATCAAATTACTTCTGAGTGAACGGTTCACTAATCTTACTCGCTTCCATGTGTTTGTGATAGGGCGATAAGAGGTAAATTTTTTGTAACATTTTATTTGACGCTGGGCCCGAAATATGAATAAGATAACAAGTAAATCAATTAGATTAAGAAGCTCTTTATTAAAAGTCAAAACAATAAACCGACAGTATTCACAAAAGTTAATATTACGTAATATAAATACGGAATTGGAGGACAAAACCTTTTAAGACTAACTATAATTTATTTCACAAGCTGTCGAATATAAATATTCTTCATCAAGTGTATTGTATCAATATTTATATTCGAAAGCTTGTGAAATAAATAATTATTATAAGTTTGTCTTAAAAGGTGTTGTCCACCGATTCCTTATTCATCATCAGACTAACGCGGCTATCCCCACATATTTCATAATATACATACATAACGATAGATGACCATTGCTACATGTTAAATATATTATAACAAATGGCAAATATAATTAATAAAAAGTTCTGTACAACTTTGTATGGAAATACACGAAGTATGGTACTTATTAAATGTATTCCCAATTAATAAAAGGTAATACCGTAGATGTTATAGTATTTCTACAGCACATAAATAAAACAATGATGTTATTTTCCTGTCATTCTGCTTATACATAAAATGGGTGACTAGGTCGCTTACTTGCACCGCGACATTTCTCTCAAGTGTGAGGTAAGTGCGTTCAATAACCCCGTTAATAATAAATAATAAAGACATATAATAATTACATTTACGTAACATTGACATACGCACTCAATGACCAGGACGATAAGGTTGTGACATACACTGGGCGACACCATTCTTCTGCAAATGTCACGACGTCTCCATATTACGTCATTACTGTCACGCCATCGCTGTTCTCATGATAAATAGAAGTACATCGCCATAATACGTCACAAATATCACAACGTCGCAATCTTACGTCATACGTATCAGCACTTCCTAATATTACGTAACATACTATATGTGCATAAATATTATTGCAGGTCGAAATTTTAATTCTCATTAACTCTGAGACTAAAACGGACGTGCCGTCTCCTTGTAAAACCCTCTGCGAGGCATTTAGAAGATAACGTGGGTCTCTTGGTAAGACAATTTCATGCAGGAAATACTTTACTTTGTATCTTTATTTTATCATGTTTATATGTCATATAAATGCTTATTTCTTTCCTTCCACCTATCCTATGTTATATCAAAGAATTAAAAACACCTCTGTTTCAGTCCACTGGCATTATTAATACGAAAATACAGAGGTAACACCTTGTTGACTAACTATATAAGGATTAACACAAGCTTTCGTATATCAAGTATAC
>WURV02156440.1:0-16393 GCA_011762755.2 Epimenia babai
TTGCCTACCAAATTAATAAGGATTTAGGTAACACAATTAGAAGAATTTAAGTAACAAATTTGGCTAGAAAATTAGCAAACGCCAAAAATGAAAAAATGCAGACGCCAAAACATAGATGAAAAACACACATAAATTTTTTTGGGGAAAAAACGGTTTTGTGTATTTTCAGTTTTAATAACCCTAGCAACCAGCATAATACATCAAGGGTGATAAAGGTGGTACCACCATAAAATTTCACCTTTCCCCTTCATACTTGAGGAAAAATTAGTCAAATATCTCGAAAAATAAAAAAGTTATAGCCGAATGATTTTGGGTACATTTTTGTAGCTCACCCTGTATTCATATTAGTATCATAGTATTATATTCATAGTAGGCATCACTGTTATAGAAATATTACGCTTTTTTAAAGTTTCATATATAAAAATATCTCCTCTGCGTTAGGATTTTTACGTTCTTCCCCCCATGATTACTAAATTATCAAAAAGATCTGGATTTCGTGATAATTTTCACTGGCTTAATAAACTAACACTAAAAACCACATGCAGGTCCTCTGTGGATGGCTATACTCTCTAGGATCTCGCATCGCCATGCTTTTTGGCTGGGCGTTGCGGTCAGTACCGGCGGGCTGCTATCGTCGGCATTTGCAACGAAAATCTACCACCTGTACATCACCTTAGGAATTATTACAGGTGTGATCTATGTTACTATACTAAAGATATGTGACTGAAAAGCATCAAACTGTCACCTATAGCTAATCAATTTCGGCTGAATAATGGCACGTGAGTCTAATGGTAGAGCCACCTTTATTTTCGTTATCCTGGACCCGATCCGACCTGATGTCGAGTGAGGTTGGCAATGCGGTTTGATCGGCATAGCTATATTTAGCTATAAATGCATTTATTCTATGTATACGAAATTTTTTTGGAGTTCACTTCCGTCGACGAAGGTCGTTTTGCAAGTGCGTGAAATTCTTCTCATTAATGACACTGTATAACATATTGTATCACTTCTCTCCTCTATACTACAAAATTCAACATGTAAACCTGAGTAAAAAGTTATACAAAAATATTTTATTTGTGCATATATATAGAAGTTCGTTACTTGAGTCGATAGAGAGCTATATTAAAATAATAAACTTTTATGATGTTTTGCTCGCATGTTTCGAGGCAAAGTTATAACTAATGACGCTGATGCGCGGCACATCGGGTAACAAAATCCGTGGTCCCAATAGCACAGATGCATTGCAAATGGTTGAATCATTCATATGCTACTATTTTATTGATAACGTTGTTCCATATATCCACTTTTAATGGATTTAAATCTATCGTTACATAATTTGTATACCTTACAATTTGCATAATAATTGCAGGAATATCGAAAGAACTCGCGGTTCTAATAAAGGGGATGAAACTCTTCATGTTTGTTATTTCAGGTATAGGCTACGGCATTGTGAATTATGTTTCGGTGATATACGCCAGCGAATATTTCACAAAGCATCGCGATCTGGCCGTTGGTATCGTCATAACCGGTGCAGGTGCGGCTAATGTAGTCATGCCATATATACTGAAGAAGCTCGTGAACGCGTACGCGTGGCGAGGGGCGTTGGTGATTATGGCCGCCATAATGGCTCAACAAGCAGTTTTTTCCAACTTTATGACAAACATTCAACCCTCTCACGCGGACCTGCGAAAATATAGCTCGAAAAGCAACATAGACTATATCAACGATAACGATGACGAAGCAAAGACACCGACTGCCATCTCCGAATTGAGCAAAGACGACGTTATTAATGAAGAGAGCTATTCGACACAAAACAATCTCATATATCTGTTGCGAAGTTGGCGGTTCCAAGTGTTATGGTTCATCTTTATGCAGTGGACATTTTGCAATAGTATTTTTCTTACTTTCAACATGGATTTTTTCATTTACTCTGGTATTGACAAGTCGGCGTCGGTTATTTTATTATTGTTAGGAGGTATCGGAAATATGTTTGGAAGAGTGACGAGTACCATAGCAGGTTATTTCATGAACAAAAGAAAAGCGATGATTCTCTCGATTGGATTACTTATCTCTCTCGTATCGATGTCATCGCCGTTCACGCCATCGCCATCGTTTGCGCTGTACTCGGCGCTATCGTTTGGTGCTGGAATGTCGTTTGGGTGTATCGGACCCGCGATGCCAATTGTGGTCTTTGAACTTTTCGGGATATTTCGCATTCGTGAAGCTTTTGCCCTCGTGCAACTTTCTTACGGAATAGGCGCATGCCTCGGACCCCCAATAGGAGGTTAATAGTGGAAATCATAAATAAAGTGTGCATAGGACAGAGTTTTTATTGTAAAAAGGAAACGTTTTAGTGATATTTTATTATCGGTAGTTAATGAAAATCGCAGTAGAAATAATGATTGCATTGTTATACACTCATAGAATTCACTTTATCTCAGTTCACTACAAGGCTTTCTCAATATACACTATCTCCCTAATTTTACAAGTGATGGTGATGGGGAAATATTTGAGTCTGAGCGGATTCGAATTCGTAATCTCTCAAGTGAAAAGATAGGCTCTTAACGATCGTGCAACTGGTAGTTGTAGTTGGCGTTATAGAGGCAAATGATTATGTCTGTGAAACGTTTATAAAATGAATATCCATGTTTTAGGTCTCGTATTCGACCTGACCCAGGATTACCACGCCGTGTTCTTGATTTGCATCGGCCTCTCTTCGTTCTCGATTGCTGCCACTGTACCTATCATTTGCGTTCGTTTGTGAAGAAAACAATGACCTGTACCCCAGGTCAAAAGACTATAAGATACCTTTCGAAACATCGATTCTATTTGACCCTAACTCCAACGCGATGTAGTCTTTTATAATGACACGATTAGTAACTACTCGTTAAAAGTATTCGTTGTGCTTTTAAAATACGAATTATTATTCCCTAACGAGTAAAATTGTAGTGCTCGCTGGAACCTGTTACTAGTTACAGAGTTGCTTTCATCGATGACTTTTATTTACTACACTAGCCGGCTTATCCGTTCCGAAAAGTTACAGCCCTGCTAAAATACGATTTAAGATTACGAAATACGATTATTTAGAATAACATTATTATTCTTACCGTGTTGGTATTGCTGGTTACCGCAGATCAAAATCCGTCAGAAATTATGCAATCCGCGTAGAATATTCTGTCTACAACGGTGTTCTGTGTTATGACCTAGATCGCGATTTGATAACTAATTTTTTCTTGACCTTAGATGCTATGTTCGGATCAATTTTTACGCTATATATCTTTCTCCATCAAGTGATCTTCTTCGTCAGCATTATCTTTATTTCCATTTTACGCTGATGATTGTCAGATATACGTTCCCTTCGATAACAGCGCTGATGCCTCCCTTGTTAGGAATCGGCCCTCTGAGGGACTGCGCGACGTTGAAGCGTGGATATGGCAGAATCTTGTAAAATTAAATGATGATAAAACAGAAGTGGTGGTTATTTCGCCCAAGCAGTAAACTCACAGTTCTCGGTCTCACTCACTCTGGGCTCTGAATCTCTGTTTGTGTCTGATGCAGCCAGAATTTTGGGTGTTATCTTTGACAAGAATCTTTCTTTTTCTGATAATGCTCATTCTGCATGTCGATGGTGTTACATCCAGCTGCGCTACACCAGACTGTACATTCTACATGATACAGCAGCCTCCATTATCTGCTCATTGATTCTTTCTCGTTTGGATTACCGTAATTCTCTTTTACTTGGCGCCCCTTTCTATTATTTCTATTATTGACTACACTTAGTCCAGAACAGTGCAGCTCGTGTGATCTACCAGCAATCAACATTTTCTTTTATCACACATCGCCTGGTAGGTGCCTGTGTCGCACGGGATCGTTTACAAGGTGCTGACTTTCGTTCACAAAGCTATGCACTGCTCTGGCCCTGCGTACATCCATGACATGATTTCTGGTTATGTGCCATGCCTCCTTCTGATATCTGCCTCTCAACTGTCGTTTAGTTTAGTCACTACTCAAAATCGCTGCATTCGCTTTGCTAGGCCCGCTCTATGGAACGCAACCATGCTTACTTTTCACACAATATAAATTGCAAATGTTACGTCTTCATATTATCCAATATTAGTTGCTATTTGCACACCACCGTGGACCATCCTGTGAGCATGCAGGCATGAAGTGGAGCTATATGAATGCCTAATATTTATTTATTTATCTACTGGTGACAAACAGTGACTGCATATAATAATCACCTGGCCTAAATTATCTCGGTGATGAAGACAATCACATTCAACATATTTTGATTGTATATTAGACCATACAGACCATACATATTAGACTATACATAAAGTAAATTAAATTGTCGTTAGAATTTTGAAACCGGTGAAGGTTAAAATGAAAATTGGCGGTGATCAATTATTCTCCAGACCCAGCATGGGCCTCTTCGTACTGTGTGAGGGTATTTGTAAAGAAATACCGATTCACACTGTAAAATACTAGATAATATATTATAGCAGTTTAATGTAACTTATAATATCCGCCCCATATTCTCTAAATACACAGTAAAAACTATAGGCCGTGTAGCTCGTTTTGAATACATTTGTATGCTGTGAATTTTTGCAGTATCGAGGATAAATTTAGACACTGAGTTTGTAATCGTCTACATTGGCTTGGGCCACGTGCTTGCTCAAAGCGTCTAATACGGCAGGGCATGCATAGGTCTTCTTTATGGTGTGATTCGCAAGGGTTATCAGGGTGCGTTAGTGTGCAATAACGTAGTGAATCCGGAATTTTAATGCTATTGTACAAGCGATATGGTGTGTTATAAAGTTTGTTCAAGTGTTAGATTTGCTACTAATACGAGTAACCATCGTCACTGCCTACGAGAGGTAGGTATTGCGTTAAATAATTTATAATTGTAATAGGCTATATATACGTGCGCGCGTGCGTGTGTGTGCGCGCGCGTGCGTGCGCGTGTGTGTATCGGCTTTTATTAGCAGAACGCAGTCATGTAATATGTATCTCTAGGTTACGTCCTTGTACACTGCTATTTTGATTTACTGTTCCTATATTCGTGTAGAAACGGCTATCTGTAGCACTATCACGATTCAGCAGTACGTGAGTGAAAGTGGTACCATTTATTGTTTAGTATTTATTTTCTCATTATTTTTAGTTATATTTCATACTACAGAATATTCAGGGATTTCTAAATGTCAACGATAATGCTGGGATTGTGAATGACAGCTAAATCAGATCTTTGTTGCATTTTGTTATTTTTGAGTAAAAAGAATGGCATATTGGATTGTGAAACCCAGAAAACATCGAGTAAATTCACAAGCGTCTAAGAAAGCTCTCCATAATATGTATATTGTACATCCAGTTAATAGTAAATAACTTACGCTTATTGCTAGATTAATGATTGCATTACAGGCGTGGGCTATTCATGTCAAGTGTGACAGCTAAGTCGAAATTAAGTAAATTAAATTGAAATGGAATTGGTCATGATTGGTCAGGTTGTTGTCACTATTGAAATGAAACGAATGTAATATATTTGATTTAAAATGCACTAATAATAATGAAGTCGTTAAAACTATTTGTCAATATACAGTTGTTAGCGTATTATGCCCAGTGTATGATTCGTGAGATATAAAGGTTATTGTAGTTTCATATATAGATGTATTCGGTCCTGTTACCACGGAATAACGTAAGTTTAATGTAAAAAAGTGCGATAACTTCATGACGTGCAGACTAACAATTTTAACGTATTGGAAGCAAATAAAGCCATAAAATAGGCTGAACATCACACAATTGTTTTAAATAATGAGTAACGGGAATTGTGTAGATGATGTTCTTTTGCGAGGTTCAGTTCCCCTGCGGCAGACATAAGGTTGGTAAAAGAGTCGCAGCGGCGGCGAGAGATATAGCCATGGACATGGTTAGGACAGAAGAGTACTTCTGGGTCACGTCAAACACGACGCCTGCAACGTAAATGTGAGATGTAGTCACGTAAAATAGTGATGTGATGGTAATGGGAGAAGCCAATGTAGTTCTGTGAATAGCTGGAGAGAAATGGACAGAAAAAACCTTGACCTATAAAAAACCTATACCGTCCCATAAGAGGTATGGGTTTTTTCTGTGCATTTCTCTCCAGTAAAATAGTGAGTGATCGATGGCAACAACTGTTAAAGTTTTATAACACACTTCCGCGTTATGACAATACATGTAATTTATCAAGCAATGAAATGGAAATAACAATGGAGGTTCGTAAAATGCAGATGAATAAATAACAGAAAGCACGGTCCAGTATTGTGTCCGTATGTGCGTTTGAGTAGTTCGATGACATTCTTATACGAAAGATATCTGATTAATTAACAAACCTCCGAGTGGTGGCCCAATCAACACTCCAACTGCTACGCCCCCCATTTCAATAGACATAGCCTCGCGCAGTCGTGACTGTCCGAATAATTCTATTAAACAGGCAACAATACTTGCCCCGGTGAGTCCATACGATGCTCCTATCAAAAGACACAGGACTGTATACAACTGAAAGTGAACTATTGCTGCCATGAGGCCAGTCGAGACGGCAAAGAGCACGTAAGCCGTCAGAAGGAGCACAGGTCGTCTCCGCTTGAGGTATTGAGTCACGATACTGCTTGTGACTCGTCCGCCTACGTTACCAATTCCCACACACAACACAAGAATCACCGAATCGGATTGACTTATATCTACCGAGAGGAAGTAATCAAAATTAAATGTCGTGAGTATAGTAGCGGCAGTGAAAAACAGTATCATACTGCCTACAGATGAGTAATATCGCCACATTCGAAGCAAGTACAGGATGTTTCCTTTCGTAGATGACTTAGTGGGGGAGGTTGCCGAGGTCTTGTAAGAGTTTTCTCTACTAGATGATGTCTCGGTGATTGTAAATATTGGTTGCGCATTTGACGCATCATTTTGGCAACGATCGATTCCATCATCACTAACCGTTGATGTTGGCCCTCCCTTAACTTTATCACACGTATCGGGGTTGGTATCAGTATAATCGTGACTTTCAATAGAAGTTGAATTTTCACGTTTTCCTGCAGCAAATACAGCTCGTCTCGCATTATTCCGTATAAAACAAGAGAGAACGGCTAGTTGGCATTGGATGGTCGCCATAACAATTAGTGCACCTCGCCATGCGTACCAATTGATGAAGCTGTTCCACAAAACCGGAATCACCATGTTTCCGACGGCGGACCCTATGGACACGATTCCCAGCGCCAGGTATTTGCGTTCCGTGAAGTATTCACTTGTGTAGAGTAACGCTAAATAATTCAACGCGCCATATCCAGAACCTACAAAACGCCAAGAGTCACCAAAGAATGCATTCATGCTCACTGTGAATGTACATTTAGGTAATTACATTATAGTCTTAGAGAATTAGGCTATTGTTTCATGTGGAGTATGTTTCACAGCTCTGTTAATAAGTATGCTTCAAACTAATAAATCTCATTCCATTATACATTTAATAGAAAATCCACAATTTCAAAAGACCTGCATATGCCCTTTTGCGAACCTAGAATTTGCTGCTACAGCCACGCTTCCTCCGACGAAGGTAATGTACATTCTAAAATTGTATTCATCTCCTCTTGGCTAGTCCCGAATATAATACGTTAGAATTGCGCGATTCTTGCTCGAGAAATCATAATACTTGTGTAGTATCATTAACATGGAGACTTTCCAATAGTTAGTCTTGAAGCAGATTCTCTGCGTTAAACCATCCACATGTAACGCGGCAGTATTAGGTGAGACTGGGGTGTTGAGCATGCGACTTTTTGTGCCTATAGCGGATTATCTCATACTGGAGTAGGATCGTCTTGAGCGACGATCTTATGGGGCCTATACCTGTAACAGCATGCTCTCTTCCAGGTGGTATCATAACATCGAAAAATTAATCAACGAACTAGGATGTAACAACATTTTTCTTAATCAAATTCATACAAACTTAGAACCCTCTCCTCTAGAATAAAGATTAAGGGACCAATTTTTTCATTCATGGAGATCAGACATAACCCAATCGCCAAAACTAAGGTTTTATAGTATAATAAAAGGAAATTTAGAGTTTTAAAGAATATTTAGATGAAATAAAAGTGGCCAGTTGGGGATACATACTTCAAAGACGCGATGCTCCTCACACAGTCTGGACATCGAAACCGGTCGATATATGGGGAGAGAACGCTCAAACAGAAACTGTAACTGTGGAGAACGAACTCCCTCGAAGAGGAATACCATTTCTGTCTTGGATGTCCAGCGCTAAGACACATTCGCATTAAGTGCCTACCCCCATACTTCTGCCGTTGGCCAAGTCCGCAAAATCTAATCAACCTCTTCACTGATAAAAATTACCACTGCTTGGGTGAATAAATACCTGTACCGAGCTGACAAATTTAGAAATGAATCTTTGTGAATACAATGTGGTGTTATCGTACAGTATCTATGCACGACACACGCAGGAATTCTCGGAGGATAATATTTTGTGACTTCACCCATACTGCAACGAATGTCATCACATAATATTGAATAGATTTTGTCATTAGTATTGATTTCGGTCTCGCCGGGGTATTTATAGCGACTACCGTTCGATTATGCGCTCCCAATATTTCAAGCTTAACATTTTGGACAGTATGTTAATATAAATAAATAAATATATATATATATATATATATACATCTTGATGCAGTTACGATTACATGTATATTTGCATATGTTTCTTAAAATGTTCTAATATATATTTGTATATATATGGTGATTTAGTTACTGTTTCATATTCACGGCATGTTTACCAAATAATTATTCCCGATACTCGTTCAAACGTGCGAAACCTTTTTCATAAGTATTATTGCATTCTTAATAGTGTTTTCACGTTCTTTACAAAAATGAATAAGTATTTGTGTATGATCTTTTATGTAGGTTCCTATGACACGCTATATTTATATAACAGTTTTAGCTGTTTTATGTGAGATAATTTAAATGAATCGGTCGAGAGTGATCATTCTGGAATAACAAACTAAAAAATCAATTCTTTCTAGTATCCCACTCAAAATTTGAAAAGCGTCACCAGATAGAGATATTACATATTATATGGCAAAAAATTGCGGTGCCAGTGTATCAGTGCTTTGTTAGACATGTCTATCGGTGATATTTGATAACGGTATTAATTTTAAAATTTGGTAAACTATTATTGCTAGCATAAGATTGAGTTATTATATTAGTTTATATATAGCCACCTCCTATTATTGTATTTTTGTAGGCTTGTACACGTGTACCTGTGAGTATTCCCAAGGAGACGTACAGGTGGTAGACACTGGTAGCGAACGCCGAGCTAAATAAACCCACCACACTTAGGAAGATACCGGCGATAGTCACGTGACGGTACGATGACTTGTTTAATGCGGCCATCCACAGCGGCGCTGTACATAAGTGGGGAACGGATCTTCTAAGTATAACGTATTTATTACAAAATATGTTTCGAAATTCTTTCTATGCCTTATTTGTACAAGTAGGCGCGACATTTGCTATTCGTGCCCACTTCCACGTACAGTATTTGCTAAATATATTCTACATTGAAATGGTTGATAATTTATTATGCTGCGACCGCCGAGCTCGCTATCAAGAGCGGTCTGATATTTTATTCTATCGGACTAACATCGGGAAACTAACATTCTTTTCGCCTGTTATTCACCATAGATAGATATATTATAATTACATTTACTGTAATTAGGTCTACTTTTACTCCTTATTTTATACCTGATTAGGCAGAGACCGTTTAGTTAGTAGTCATCTTAAGTTTCGAAGATATTATCTGGTTCTTGGTAACGAAGAGCTAATATAGCAGTGAAAACAGCATACTGTAATGTAAATAACTCTACGGACTTACCACTTGCCATGTCCATCACTAGCGACAACGACCCACACCAAGATGTGGTGAACTTCGATTCGCGGAAATAGGTCAAAAACTCTACCAGTAGTACCGACATACTCACTGATGCGCCGGCGGAAAACGCCATATATAGAAAACCCGTGGTGAGAACACCGAGAGACCAGAGACGTCCTAGCCACACGTCAAAAATGGAATTGTCTTTCTTAACGGCAGACATTATTTCAGCTAAGGAATGAGAAAACGTAATTGTCAAAAATGCAATGCTGACGAACTCTGTTAACAGATCAAGACAAATAGCATTGATTTCTTCGTGTCTTCACAGTGTGCGATTTGTTGAACGCAATATATTGACAACTGGTTGAAACGCAGTTCGACGGTTTCTTCGCGCCGTTGAAAAAGTTTCAATTTGTCGAATACAAAGTGACAATGCTATTGCGCTTGGCGAATGACGATTTCAATCTAAACAAACGCTACCTCTGCAATGTAAAAGTTTCAGCCAATGAAACCTCGAATCTGCATATAAATTAACATGTTAATTCCGTACAATTTCGTTCCCTATTTCTACGATCGATTAAAATGTTATTGTAATTGTATCGTCGTAATGGAAGAAAATGTGTTTTTAATTGTATCTAGCAATAGGTAAATATTTTTAATGCTATATTAGTTATTAATGAAAAAGCTATTATAAATTATATACGCTAATCAATATGGTGTTTTTAGGATTATGGCTGCAAATCATTTACTGTTTTTTTAAGGGCAGTCGTAGCACTAGAATCGATATTTTCGTCTGCAACAATTTCACGCAAAATATAACAAAATTAACTATCGCTGAGAATGTGAAGGAAAATGCAAGGGTAACTAACACCTTTTAAAAACTAACAAAATTTATTGCTAAATGAACATTCCCATGTATGTAATATGCGTTCTCTGTTTTAGGTAAGAAGATTGTGCAATGTGAACAACGAGAAATATACACACCTAATAATTAACCAAGAGCAAGTGATGTCTAATTACTAAGTAAAACGAATAGATAATGAATATGTATTCTGCATAAATACCTTTTCACCACTCCATCAATTACTCCATCAATTATTGCTCTTTTGTTCACAAGATTTTTCAGTTTATTTGTCGATCGATTATTTTTTAGATTGTCATTCAGCAATTCAGTATTACTTCCTTTTGACAGGAATGAAAAGCGCAAGTAAATCTTGCATTTGCTGGTCCCGAACCCACAAACTCCTGATGCCGGTCCGGTGCTCCGCCATCTGGGCAACTGGGGTGGACTTTCACCTTCGTAATTAGCGCTGTTTTTGATAACACACTGCCTTTTAAAGTCCGTATATGATGCCAGCAATATACATAGTTAAGTAACAAGCAATGATAAATTATATATAACTATAAATTAAAATGCTGAAATGCGGTGTTGGAAATATTGATTTAAGGTTAATGAGAGTAGCCACGGCGGTTCGATAAATAACGGGAGAGAAATCCGCTGAAACACCTTGCCTCTGTTTGGATCCAAACCCACGACCCTCCCGATAAAACGTCCGGTGCTCTACCCACTGATATATGAAGGAAGACTTTTTCTTTGCAACTCGCGTTTTATAAAAATATTAGATATACATTTTTGGTATTTTACGTGTTGATCTATTTCATTCCATGAGAATGACGAAGCATAATTTAAATATATACAATTCAGATGTTCGGATGAAATTGAGACATCCATCACATCGAGAGTACGTATATATATATATATCAATATTTTTTAATATGTAGCCTTTGCTAACTTATTTTATGGGCTCAAACGAACTGGTCGAGATTTAAATTTCATTTTCAAACATTTTGAGAGAATTGTTATTGAATAAGAATCACGTAATTTTAGCATGACCTTGAGAATAGCTTCTCGCGAAATTAATGCCGTTTCACACTTGTTTAATATATTTAATTTCGTTTTTTCGCCTAAATTGTCGGATGTATCTCAGCTATATTGGCATTACATTTAACGATATCAAAAATTAGATTTTTAATATTCTATACGGTTTTATCGCGGTGTGGTCTTGTTTAATGGAATGATTCAAGACTGCTCGATCTGTGTCAAGCGAGCCCAAAATCTCTATAGCCACGAAAATGACTGTGACACTATTCAGCTATTGCTAACTTAGACTTAAACCAGTACGTTTTTATTTTATTCTGTATTGACAGTAGTGTTTTTCTTGTGTAATATTTGCTAGTTTTAGCTCATTACGATATAATAGGAAATAGTCTGGACTAGTTGCTTATACTTGTATTTGTATATTGCTGGCAGATCTATGCGATAAAATTTAGTAAACCTCCCGCCTGCCGGACATCACGATCGAAAAGGTGAAGGAATGTTACTGTAATCACAGCCGTGTTCCTTCCTGGAGGCGACGTTATAACATACGCTGTAGCCAGCGTATGGAACTCGCTTCCACATAATAATCAGAAACACACACCACTTTAACACTTTCAAGAAACCTGTCAGAACGTATATCCCTTCCATTTATTTTATTACTGTTAGAAACGATGATAATCATTTCGGGTTTGTAGTTAGTTTCTAAATTATACAGTAATTGTGCTTTGCAAATTGTTTTTTTATTTGAGGCTACAATATATTTTCCATTAGTTTCATTACACTAGAAATTCTTTAATGTACAGTGTATATGTTAGGCAGCTAGAGGATATTTGACAAACTAGGATATTTGTAAATTTCATGGTATTTTCAGGAAATTTGTAAAATGTCTTTTTCAAATCATGATATTTACAAATAGCCTAAAAATTAAGGAAATTTACAATTATCATGGAATTTTAACCTTAAGAATATACCAAATATGCTCAATTTATTTCACTTTTAGTTGGCATTTATAAAATAACATGTCTCAGATTAAATCTTTATGAATGTGCCTTCGTCTATTGCAGTAAATAAGACTACTGTGACACGTTTTAATATATAAATACCTCTTTCTATCGTCAGTTTCGGTTAAAATGTTTAAGAGTAAAATGTAAAGCTGCGTACACAAATTACGCCAGTGATTTCTATTTTATGGTTCATGACTATGTGCGAAGATCTCACATTTAATGAATATACTCTATTATATTGGATCGATGTTAGACAACGGCGGACAATATTCTATACAAAATAATAATTCCACAATATCATACTTTGTTTTAATGAGCAATTTTTGCTGCATTTACCCGCAGCCTCCCGATGTCCTGCTTAAAACAAAACACCTAGCTGGCACTAGACGGCCGCTGTAACAATGAGGGCATATCGCCAGGCGCACAGGCTGATCAATCTGTTCCACAAAGCGATAATCACCATGTTCCCGACGGCAGCAGCAACACCTAAAGCTACGAAAGTACAACGTACGTTAACCTATGGACTAGAAGTAGAATTTAACGTACAGCAAATGAGTAAAACGAAGCCATAAAATAGTGTGAATTTCGCTCAAGGTTCAAAAATGAGTCGTTGGAATTTTCTAGATGTTCTTTTCTTAGCTAAACATTCAGTCATATTGGGTCTTTTGCGGTAGACATATAGTTGGTAAAAGAGTCGATGCAGCTACGAGAGACATAGCCATGGACACGGTGAAAACAGTGGCGTAGTTCTGGGTTACGTCGAACACGAAGCCTACAAAGTGAATGGGAAAATTATTTATTCACAATAGTAATATAAGGGTGAGTCGTCGAGGGCAACAACTTTTCGAGGTGTTATCACATGCTTTCACGTAAACTAAAATAATAATAAACTCAATAAATTTAGTTCACTGGTCAATAGAGTGAGGATTACGATGCAATTTTGTTAAATACAGATGAATAAATATCAGAAAACGTAGTCCAGTTAAGAGTGTCCTATGAAAAACTTTTTTCATCCACGTCCTATCGTGCGAAAGGGTTGCGAGTTCGAATCTGCCAAAACCGTGGCTATGCCCCCCCCCCCCCCGAGTTCAATGACAGAAATGAGCAAGATTATCGTGCTGGAATATTGAGAAAGATTTATGGTGAAGTGGGTTATTGTGCGATTTGCGACCACTGCGACGTACTACATATTATTAGTAATGCGTTATGTGAAACTCATATAGACAATCAACAAACCTGCGAGTGGTGGCCCAATCAGCGCTCCAACTGCTATGCCCCACATTTTGATAGACATAGCCTCGCGGAGTCGTGATAGTCCAAATAATTCTAGCAGGCTGGCAACTGCACTTGCCCCAATCAGTCCATGCGATGCTCCGATGAGGAGACACAGTACGATATACAAGTGGAGGTGAACTATTCTCGCCATGAGACCAGTCGAGACGGTGTTGATGACGTACCCCGCCAGAAGGAGCACAGGTCGTCTCCGCTTGAGGCATTGCGTCACAATACTGGCCGTGACTCGTCCGCCTACGTTACCGATTCCCACACTCATGACGAGTATAACCGAATCGGACCCACTTATGCCTACCGAGAGAAAGTAATCAAAGTTAAACGTCGTGAGTATAGTAGCGGCGATAAAAAACAGCACGAAGCTACTTACTAAAGCTTTAAATCGCCAGTTTCGAAGCAAATACAATATGTTTGCTTTTGCGGAGGTCTTTTGAGAGTCTCTATCTGCTGATTTCGTACATTTCTTGATGGTAAATCTTGTATGTTGATTGGCCGTGTAACTTTGGCAACGCTCGATTCCATCACAACTAATAGTCGATACGTTACCCTGCTCAATCTCATCACGTTTATCCTGGCTAGTATCAGTATGGGCGTCGCCTTCATTTCTTGTTGAATTTTCTTGTTTTCGCGCAGCATTTGCACCCCACCTTCCAATATCCCTCATAAAAAAAGAAAAAACAGCCAACTGGCACTGCACGGCCGCCATTACGATGAGGGCACCCCGCCAGGTGTACAAACTGATAAAGCTGTTCCATAAAACCGGAATCACTAAGTTCCCCACGGCACCTCCTATGGATACCATTCCCACGGCCAGGTATTTCCGATCCGTGAAGTATTCAGTTGTGTAGAGCATTGCTGAATAGACCAAGCCGCCGTATCCTATACCTACAGAAAGTACCAGAGGATATATGTAACAGGGATTCTACAATTCAGGGAATCTGGAAATTTCATGTTATGAACAAGGATTTCGCATCTCCATCGTAAAAAAAACAAATTGTGCAGTTCTTACTTTTTCATAAGGCTGGTCAAGAGTTAATAACGCGTTAAATGCTACGATTCATGCGCGGGGTGACGATACTTACATTACATTCCTACTATTTTTCCGATTTATTCAATATGCCGTTTTCTTACGAGAATACTACTAAAATTCGAACTCTATTTAATACAGAAGCCTTTTATGCTAATACAAACATATTAAATTATTTTCTTGGATTACACAGAATTTATGTTTAGACAAATGTTCGTATTAGGATCAGTTACTCAATATTGTTATATAGAGTTGTATATATGTTACAGTAAATGTACAATTTCAGTAAATGTGCATATCATCGGATTCATTTCCAGAAAGTTGCATATTTCCTGGTTCAATCAGGATATTTACAAATTTCCTAAAATAAACCAGGAAATATACATATTTCCTGAAAACTGAGACAAAAATTATTGCACATTTCGTGACGTTCATTTGACAGCACGAGCAACTGGAACATGAACCTTATACATCATTTAACAGTATTTATTATTCCGCAATATTGTGGTGATTCTCTGATTATCACAGACTTATCACTTAACTTATCATTATATTAACTTAACAAAACAAACAACTTGAGGCTAATAAGTTCGGGTAGTTCACTATTTATTACAACATTTAAGACTATTGTGACAACGTGAATTGCATTCGATATTGTTTTTGTAACATTTACAACGATTAGAGTTGCATCCCATTGACGCACATTTACATTTTACAAAACTTTGCCCTCCCTCCTTTTTTACAGCATTTCTAAGTGATATCAACTTGTCTCTTTTCACATCCTCCAAACTGTAGATTGGGTGCAAGGTTATGTCAAACTGATTTCGTGAGTATTTCCCTCTTAATATAATTATACCCGATTTAACTGCTATTTTGTATAAGTCATTCTCGTCTCTATTGACAGTTGAATAAGGTATGATATTCATGTTTTAGTTGCTGGTTTTTTCAAATGAAATTAATAAAATGTGCAATAATTTTTGTATAAATTGTTAGGTAAATGTGCATATTTCCTGGTTTATTTCAGGGAATTTGCAAATCTCTTGATTCAACCAGGAAATATGCAAGTTTCCTAAAATGATTCAGGAAATATGCAAATTTACTGAAATTGTACCTTTACTGTAACATGGACGTGCTTGCGTACCTGTGATTATCCCCAAAGAGACGTACAGGTGGTAGACACTCGTAGCGAACGCCGAGCTGAATAAACCCACAACACTAAGGAAGATACCAGCAAGGACAAGGTATCGGTACGATGACCTGTTTAAGACGGCCATCCACAGCGGCGCTGT
>WURV02156451.1:0-35379 GCA_011762755.2 Epimenia babai
GTTTAAGCACCGGGCAACTGAGGCCTTAGTACGCTGTCGGGCCATGAACATCATGACGTGTTTGGGCATGCCGGATATAGTTATGCGGTTACCTTGTGGTCCACCTGGGACAGGGGAGCTTTCTCTATGAATGATTTATGCAACAAAGCCATTCGATATTGGGAGCTTTTGATCCCTCAATCCTTAGATGGATGAGTTCTAGATCCAATATGCAGTCGTCGTCATCACCTTCGAGCACAAAGTCATCAATTTCTTGACTGGCTCCTGCAGCTCCGCCGCACCCGCTTCCATGGCCACCGTAGCGTGCTCACCTTCATCCTCACGCATCTGCTTAAGAATAGCCCGGCTCCGCTGATCCTGTCGCGGTAAACGCTCAAGATGAGAATCCAGATGCTTCACTACCTGGCGCTCTGTCTCCACCACAAAGCCGAGACTCCATCTATCACCCAACATCCCCGCACAGGCACCAATAGCAAAAGAACCCGTATACCAGAACGGCTTGAGATAGCTACTGTGGCTATTCAGCTCTGAAATTCGTTGCTCACACCAGGCCAGATGGTCAACTTCTTCCGCAGCGGCCTTTTTCATAGAGTCACGCACCTCATTTTTTCTGGCTGTTGCCCCTTGTCCCTGGTACAGAGCCTGGGCAGCGACTTCACCAGCATGATCTACCCTCATCAGGCCAGCAGCATGGCGCCTTTCCTGCTCAGAAAGGGTGTTGTCGAGTTTACCCTGAGCCGGATAAGCCCGTGCAGCAACAGCAGGACGTCCAAACGCGGTCGAAACGGCCTGATCCAGACCCAGAATAAGCTGGTCTACTGCACTATATCGACGGCTTGAATACATCACTATCCCCCTAAAAATAAGAAAATTCACAAACTGGGGCAGTTATCCCCGAAAAAGGCCTATTTAGGCCTGACACGATATTGACAGTGTAAGGGTCAATCCGTACCATTGCCCCTCTTTTTTTGGCAGACAAAGTACAGATTTAATGAAAACCTACACCGCAACTCCGGCAGACATCAAGCACGATTGGTACGTGGTTAATGCCAGTGGCAAGACCCTGGGCAGACTAGCGACAGAAATCGCTCGTCTTCTGCGCGGCAAGCATAAACCAGAATATACCCCACACATGGACACCGGTGATTATATCGTTGTCATTAATGCCAAAGAAATCAGAGTGTCAGGCAACAAAGCCACCGACAAGCTTTATCGAAGCCATACTGGTTTCCCTGGCGGGCTCAGGACCATCAGTTTTGAGAAATTGCTGGAAAAGAAACCAGAAAGCATTATCGAAAAAGCAGTAAAAGGCATGCTCCCTAAAGGTCCTTTGGGTAGGGACATGTTCTGTAAATTACGTGTCTATGCCGGTGCAGAACACCGGCATAGCGCCCAACAACCCAAGCCACTGGAAATCTAGATCATGGCAACAGCAGGAACATACTATAGCACCGGCCGTCGTAAGAGTTCGACTGCCCGTGTCTTCCTCAAGAAAGGTAAAGGCAATATCGTAATCAACAATCGTACGATAGAAGAGTACTTTGGCCGCGAGACTGGCCGCATGATCGTTCGTCAACCACTTGAGACAACCAACCACGCAGAGAGCTTTGATATCAAAGTAACCGTAACTGGCGGTGGTATCTCCGGACAGGCTGGTGCCATTCGTCATGGCATCACCCGTGCTTTAATCGAGTATGACGAAACCCTACGTAAAACACTACGTCAGGCAGGCTTCATCACTCGTGATGCCAGAGAAGTTGAACGTAAGAAAATCGGCTTACATAAAGCCCGTAAGAGACCACAATTCTCGAAACGTTAAGCTTTTAGTTGTACCAAAACCGGAACCCCCAGTAGAAAACTGCTGGGGGTTCGTTGTTTCTAAGACAAATAAGTGCTTGATCCTTCCTTTTAGCACTTATAAGTTATTAACCTGAACTTGGGATAAGAACGAATCGTCATTATGGACAGGGAATGTCCATAATCCAGTGCCAGGGAAGGTAATATTATCCTGTTTTCACATTCATGTGATTGGATACCGGCCAATCCATGGCCAGAATGACGGGCTTTTGGGTGGAATTAAACAGAAACTTGTACATAGTATGCTTATCCCGAGTTCGGGTTAATCAGGTATTTTTAGGCATCAAACCATCTGTTGCACTTGTGAGTTGAATTCACGTATTTATGCAACAAAGCCACTAAGAATTACGAATTTAGTCGAGTCCTAAAATAGCGGTGTTAGATGGTTCCTAATTTATACCCCTCTATATTCCCTTTTTAGGGCTCTTGCTGTACGCTAAGCCCATAAAAAGTATAAGAATAAAGCATTGCTCTGCTCACCAGATTGATGCGCATAGTTAAGGGAAGTTTTAATGTTGAGTCTATCTACATCCTTTTCCAGAGTAGTTTTGGTTGGCCTGTTGCTGTTATTAAGTGCTTGTGCTTCTACAGGCGCGGTCGATCCCAGGGATCCCTTCGAAGATTTCAACCGATCGGTGTTTAGCTTTAATGAATTTATGGATGATAAGCTATTTGAACCCGTTACGAAAGCTTATCAGAAGCTACTACCGGATTTTTTGGAAAAAGCTATTTCTAATTTGTTCAGCAACATAAATGACGTAACGGTCATAGTAAATGATATTTTACAGTTTAAGCTTGCGCAGGCGATATCAGATATCACTCGGTTTATTATTAATTCAACGATTGGCTTATTAGGTCTAGTGGATGTAGCGAGTGACATGGGGCTAGTTAAGCACAATGAGGATTTTGGGCAAACTTTAGGAGTCTGGGGTTCTGGTCCAGGGCCTTATCTTGTCACTCCGTTTTTTGGTCCTAGTTCTGTCAGGGATGTTTCTGCACTAGCTGTAGATGGGATGTTACTAAACCCAACTTCCTATATTAACAATACAACCCCTCGAGCTGGTTTGATGTCTTTAAGTTATATCGATTTTAAAGTTGAATTCTTGCAAGCGATGGAATTGGTCGGGGAAGCCTCTTTTGATGAGTACGAGTTTCTAAAGAATGCCTACTTTCAGAAACGGCAAAGCCAGATCCGCGACAGTGAACTACCACCATTTCCCGAAGAATTTGCAGAGCTATACGAATAAGGTAGATGTAAGACTAGGCTAGGGGCTGATACCTCTGGGTAAACGGATACGTGAATCGTTTATCCCGATGTTTTCAGCGAACTCGACTAATAGACGCTGTTTGTTTAAAACGGCTTCATCATCGCCGAGCCCGGACAAAGCGCGCTCCTCCAAAAGTTTTTTATAGATTGAATTGGTTAACTGACCTAACTGAACGGTTCCTGTTGCCGCTGCTTGTTGTTCCTCGGTCAGTGATTGCCATTGAATTCTAAACCTGTTTAAGCTGGTAGCTGACCAGTCTTTCTTTTCCAGAAACTCCTGTATGAGAGTTTGTGCTTTTCCAGGCGCGGTATTTGTGGTCTGGATCTGTTGGGGACCCGTTGTACTTTTAGTCGCTGCTGTTTTTGTTGTTGATTCTTTAGAATCAGGTAGGAACGCAATAACAAGCGCAACAACAAAGACAAGACCGATTACTGTTCCAGCGATGATGAGTTTCTGCTGATTATTGCTGTTCACAGTTGCAGGGGTAGATGTTGCTTCGACAGCAGGGGGCTGCGGTGCAGATGCATCACCAAACTGAGTGATGTCACTATTTTCGTTTTTGGGTGGTTTATCTGTTGTAATATCCAGGACGTCATCGGGTGTCGATACGATAGGTGGAAGATATTTATTAACCTTTAATTCGATTTTTCCAGACAAAATACCTTCGAGCAATTCAGCACGGGATTTTCTATAGTCTTCCTTTGCAAGAGTACCATAGGCATAGTCTCTTGCTAGTTTACGTAAAGTAGCTTGACTCATGAAAATATAAACTCTTTATCGAGGTTATCCAATTTCTTCCAATACAATACGGAAGCCCGTTGCTTCATCAGCACTCCCATCGTGGGAACGTTGCAATGAGATATCACAGTTGGAGTGGGCGTCAGAAAAGGCACCGCCAGCAGCCATAGCACCGGAATCACCCATGACCCATTCCTGAACGTTTCCTATATAGTTCCTCAGCCCCCAGCCATTTGCTCGGCCAGATTTTACGCTTACGATTCCCGTCCCTTTTAGGATTTTCTCCCCGAGGGTAACACGGCAGTTCACGTCTTTTTGCGGCTGTTTCCCGGCCGCATTCGCCGCATATTCCCATTCCAACCTGGTCGGTAAGCGATAATTTTTGCCTGTGCGCTTACTCAGCCAGCTTGTGTACTTTTGCGCGTCTGCCAGGTTAATACCAGTAACGGGGTCATTAAATTTTGCTTTGTCAGTCACTGGTTTGCAGTTACCACTCAAGGCACAATATTTACTCCAATCTCCGACAGAGACTTCATATTTTCCGATAGCGAAGTTCTGCTGAATTTTTTCCCCCGAAGGCACGACTACCATTTGTGGACCACGCCAGCCAGTATTAACCAGGTCAAAGCAAACAGCTCGAGCACGTTTTCCATGTCCAGCAAGGTTGGAGCTACACTCGCGACCACTGGAAACCGGTTTCCAGTCTTCCTGTGCTTTAAGGAAGGCTTCCCGTGAGGCGGCACTAAAATCGGCCGCTTGTTCACGTGCAATCAATCGTTTAGACGGGTTATCTGGCGCATCTGCGATTAACTGATCAATTTCGGTTTCAGCCTGGTCATAATCTGGATTATCCAGCCAGCGTGATTGCGCACGACCGAGCAATTTCTTGGTTTGGCGTAATTTCCCGAACTCGTTGCCAGCAGCTTCTTTAGCTTGGAGGTAACGTTCGTAGGCAACATTTGCCCGTTGCATCTGCTCATCAAGAATTTGTTGAAATTCGAGGACCTCAGGATGGCCGGCAAACTCACCGGTATAGGCTTCGTCGAGAAAACCTTTAGCTTTTGTTAGCTCTCCCGAATCCAGTGCAGCATCAGCCAATACTCTATTTGGCCAGGGTTCAAGTTTAAACTGATCCTTTAAGTCGGCCAGGATATTACTGATTGGGAAGATATTAGTGGCCGCATCTGCAAGTGCAGCAGCGGAATTTTCATCTGTTTGAGCAAGGAGGTTAATCCTTTCTGCTAAGGCAGCCTCCGATTCTTTTCTAAAGTCAGAAAAACGGCCAACGGCAAATTGCTCGATTTGCCTTACCTGACGAGAGATGTCTACGATCTCAGATTGTGTAAATACCTTCGCAGTTTCAAATAGCTCGGGTAGTTCAACCAGGTTCACTTCTACGCGGTATTCATCACGCAAATCTCGCAGTTCAGGATTACGTTTTGCCAGCTTGAGACCGGCTTCGGCAAGTTTTAACGCAGTGGCGAATTCTTTGGATTCGGCGCGGCGCTGTGATAAGCGTGCGTAGCTATTCGCAAGTAGGGAAGGAGCCCTTGAGGTAACATAAGTATCATCGGCTGGCAGTTCAATCTTCAACTGGTCTAGAAGGCCACGTGCTTCTGCGATCCTGTCAGCCTCAGTTTGTATCCTGAATTGCTCTTTCAGGTCATTAATACGCTGCAGTTTTTCAAATTCAATCTTGTTCTGCACGATTAAGTTACGCGTCTCATCCAGGATAGCAAGATCTGGCGCAAAGCGTTCACCTCGGTTGATAATGCTTTCCGCAGCATCAAAACGGTTGGCTTCGAGGGTAGCATTTGCCTCATTAACATACAATCGTGCAATGGCATCACGAAAGGCAGATAAGTTTTCGCTTACTGAAGCTTCTTCGTCTGCAAGGCTGTCTAATTCTCGTACACTAGCTAGTAAAGTCGATTCCCACCGGTTATTGTTAATATCGGGCGCCGCCAGCCGCTGCTCAATAGTATTCGTATTCTGATTAATAAAGCCTGCAATAGCCTGGGTTCTTTCTTCAGCAGAAAGGTGAGCGAGTTTCAGTTGTGTTAACTCTCTGCCCAATAATAAGGCGCTCATCAAGTCACCATATTCCGTAACCATCCTTTCTGAGTCTTCACGTGTCCCTTCTTTCAGGATACGAGTTAGCTCCTCATCAACATTTGTTTTCAAATCGATGGACAAAGTATCCAGAACGGGAGATTCAGTCATCGTACTCAAGTTAGCAAGTTTAATAATATCTGCCTGATATTGTTGATAGTCACTAAGCGCGAGCAACTCGGGTTGGACAGCAGTCAAGGTTTCGTTAAACGCAGCAATTTCTATACGTGTTTGCACGCGACTTTGTAAATCTTGTAAACGCACATCGTCGGGTGCATTTTGTAAACCTGAGGTAACCAGGGTAAGTGCCTGCTCCAGACTGTTATCCGCAAATGCTTGCGCTGCAGCCAAGCGATAGGCATTGGAAGGTCTGGGATCAGTCAGCAAGGGATGCGCTGGATCAATACGCTGTCGAATAAGGTTTAATATACCTTTGGTAGTATCGATAATACCGGGGTTTTCCCGCGCAGCCGCAGGATCTGTCGCCGCGATATACTGCTGATAGAGCTCGGTTTCAATTTGCTTTTTGTTAAAGCTGATATTATCAGTTTGTTGTAGAAGGAAACCTGAGTCTGGATAGAGTCCAGCAACTACTTGAAGAATTTTATTTGCTGTCGGGAATTTATAGCTAGTCCCTGAGGTGTCTATTTGTTTTGCAATTTCTCCGGCGTAATAGCGTTGAATAGCATCCTTAGCTTCGGTTGTAATCTGAGCCTGCTCTGCTTTATCGAGTTCTTTAATTTCTTCCAGTTTTTCGACGATAGTTTGCGTATCACCTGTATTCATATCGACAATGATTTGCTCGATACCTTTCTTGTGAAAATAATCAAGTGCAGGATTTACCATCATAATGCCGATGATTAATAAGATCCCTGCTGCTATTGTCAGTGGGTTCTTATGCCAGGTTGGCTTACCTTCAAACTCTTCAAGAAAATGTTCAACGGTTGGACTTCTATCTTCACGTTTGAATGCAACAGCTCTTTTAAGTGCCCGATTCGTCTTTTTGTTGACGCTCTTCACTATGGGAGGAACCAGTCCATTGTCTCGTGCTGTTGTAGCAGGTAATTTATTAAAAGGATGTTTTCCTGTTAACAACTCATAGGCAACACAGCCCAATGCATAGGTATCATCGCGTGTATCTGGTTCTTCGCCCTCAAGCATTTCCAGACTGGCGTATGCTGGTGTTAATGCGCCAAGTTTACCTGGGTCAAATAAAGTTTTTTCTGCTTCACCTGTTACTGGATTCTTAACAGCACGGGCGATACCAAAGTCCAGTGTCTTGACCGTACCATCATTACACATGAAGGCGTTACCAGGTTTAAAGTCGGAGTGAACCAGTCTACGCTCATGGGCGTAAACAAGCCCCGCGCCAAGCTGTTGTACTATGTCTAAGGCCTCCTCAAATGGCAGGCCACCTTGCTTTTTGATTTTTTTCTTGATGAGATCTTTTAGCTCCATGCCTTCCATCAATTCCATGGTGATAAACACTGGTGTGCCCTTACCACCAACACGGTCAAAGTCGTAGATGGTTGCGATATTTGGATGAGCTAGCTTTTGCTGACGACTTGATTCACGTTGTAATGAAATAAAAGCTTCAGGATGATCCTTGAAGTCATCGTTTAAAAGTTTAATAGCAACATTTGGTTTTTTGTCGCGGGCTTCCTCTTTCAGAAGATCGGTGGCCATATACACCTTACCCATACCACCGATACCAAGAACCTTAAGCAGTTTAAAACGTTGTTTGATAACATCACCCGGACCAAATTCTTTACCCGGGGTATAGCCGGCATATTGTTGCGGCTCCTGCCAGTCGGTACCGGTTGGACCAGTGCTGCCAGTCATAGAAGAAATGCTGTCCATGCCACTAGGCGAACTCAGATCGAAATCAATCCCGCCAGTATCGGGTTGCGAGGTTTCCTCTAATACCTGGGTCGCATCGTCAGCTACTTGAGGAGTATCACCCTGAACGACGGTAGAGTCTTCACTGTCGATAGTTTCTGCACCTGCACTCGGGACAAAAGTAGCTTCTTCTGAATCCACCTCATCGCCTCGTGCATCGGGGACGAAGGTAGCTTCTTCTGAAGCGTCTTCAGGGATATATGTTTCTTCTTCAGGGTCGACTACTTCGTTCGACTTTTCGGGGATGAATGTTGCATCTTCAGAATCTACCGTGGAGGCGGGTTCCTGTTCAAAATTATCATCCTTGGCGAACTCAGTCGCTTCACTATCGAGTTTTTCGTCTGTTTCTGTTTCAGCAGCATGTGTGCGACGATACTGGTTGATTTGCCCTTTTAATGCGGCGTAACTTTTATCATCGATTTTGTTTTGCTCAGAGACCTCTTCCAACTGTGCCAGCATACGGGTGGCATGTTTTGGGGTCTCCTGCAGCAGCTTTTCTAATTGCTTGCTAAGAACATCAAGTTCAAGTTTGCCTGAAATCAGGGCTTCTAATGCAGTTTTGAAATCAGCCATTGATACACTCCTCAATAAGATTTCACGGTACTATTCAATATCAATCACAATAGCTGTTACGTTGTCGCCAGCACCACGTGACAGGGTAACATCAATAGAGCGTTTACAGGATTCTTCCACCGTCCCAGAACTCATATATTCCTGAATATCCTCATCGGTAAGGTGCTTGGTCAGCCCATCGCTACAAAGTAAATAACGATCACCTGATTTCATTTCCTGTATATCCATGTCCAGATAGAACTCTTCGGTTGCGCCGACGGCGCGAGTGATCATGTTCCCATGTGGATGCACTAATGCTTCTTCACGAGAAATTAATCCCTGCTCGATATATAGCTCTACCTGGGAATGATCTGTTGTGATTTGGTGCATTTCACCATCACGGAGTCGGTACAAACGACTATCTCCGGCCCACATATATACATAGTATTTTTCATATGCCAGCATTGCGACGATAGTGCTACCAATCGTGGTTTTCTTCTTCGATTTGCTTGCAGTTTCGATAAGCTTTTTGTTGACCTCAATAATGCAATCTTCAATATCGTTTACATAGCGAACTAAATTAAGACCTTCATGAAGCTTCTTAAGGCTCTCCACGATCATCTGACTGGCAACATCACCTTTTGCATGACCTCCCATACCGTCTGCTACAACCCAGAGGCCGGTTTCGGGCTGGTCCAACATGGAATCTTCATTATGCTTTCTGACCTTACCCATATCGGTAATACCATACGAGGACCAGCTGAGAGGTCGTGTTCTTTCCGGACTAGGTGTCGACATCCTGAACTCCAGCAATAGATACGTGACTGTCCATGTTTAGATCATTAACTTTTTTAGGTAATTAGTCTTCATATCAAAACACATGGGCGAAGGTAACGACTTCTTCTGGACCTTCACTAAAAGATCGACCAAGACTGATTTGTCCACTTGCTTGCAATGGCATTTCTTCTCTACGCAGGAAGGCCTCCTCAGTATCCTTGATAAGTACATGTGTCCCATTAGTGCTTTGATCAATGATGAAATACTTATCTCTGCGTAACTCAATACGTACATGTTGCCTGGAAGCAAGTTTTTCATTGATAGACAAATCACAGGTTTGACTACGACCCATAATCACACTTGAGTGTTCTTTGTCCATGATGATTTCCTTATCGTGATAACAAACTTTGAGTTTTACTTCAGGCTTTTCATCTCCAGTCATCAGGCCAGTCGCCATTCGTGTAACATCTTCCTCCTGCCAGATGATTTCGTAGATTTCGATTTCTTCTTTTTTGCCCTTTATCGGTGCTTTATCAACAAACCGACTTGCCGCTCGAAGGATAGGGGAGAGGATATCTAAACTTGATTGCGTGGTAATAATTTGACCACCTTTGGCCTGTGCCGCCATACGGGCCGCGACATTGACGGCGTCGCCAAAGACATCACCACCTTCCATGATGGCCGGGCCAAAATGAAAGCCAGCCCGAATAGATAAAGTAGTGTTACCGCTGACTCCCTCAGTGAGATCCTCTTCCAGTGCTTCATGCATTTCTATTGCTGCGTTTGCAGCCTCATCCCCACTGGGGAAGGTGCACATGATCTCATCCCCGATCGTCTTAATAACGGTACCGCTATGGTTAAGGGTAACTTCCGTTAAGGTATCCAGGCATTCTGATACTTTGACTCTGGCTGTGGCATCGCCAAGCGTTTCAAATAGGCGTGTACTGCCGCTAACATCAGCGAACAGGATGGCTAAATTAATTGTTTTTGGGGCCATTCCTCTATTATTTTTGTACTAAAAAAAGCAACAGGCTTATGAATTTATGTAAATGTCTTACGATTTTCATTTGAAACGAAGATACAGAGTTTCTCGACTTAGAGCTAAGTAAAAGTAAAGATAACTCAGTATGTTACTTCCCAAATTCTGAATTTATTGTTTGTTTTCTCCCAGTTCTCACGAAAACTGAGCTAAACAACTGTCAATTTCTAATTCTTATCCGAATTCGATGGTGCTACTCACCCAGGGTATCGAACCGCTATCATACTTCATTATTCTTAGAGGGAAAAACCTATAAATTACGAATAGATGTAATTATTTGTTCTAGCGAATGTTGCCGTGTAGGATCTCAGTGCTGATTAATTAGTTTTTGTTCTGGGTTTATCCGTCCATCAATATAAATAGTTCTATAAGATCATGAATAAACTAAAGATTTTAGTTATCTCGGGCATTATCCTCTTTGTTTCACTATTCGCAGCGAACCAGGCTGGAGCTATCTCCATACGCGAGCTTCTAGGGCTTGAGGATGAGCAGAAAGTAGAGGAGGCCGAGCAGGCAAAAAAAGCAAAGGTTAAAGCCTCCGAAAACTGGGCCAAACCAAATACGGTAACGGGGCAGGCAAGCTTGAGCCTGGCAGAACTGCAAAACATATTGGTAAATGTTGATGCCAAGCAAAAACAGGCTTTATTAGCCGATGCGGCTGCGTTCAAACAGTTCGTTGTGCAGCAAGGCAAAAATTCTTCAGTATTAGCAGCCGCTAAAGTCAACAAAGTAGATCAGGATGCCAATACCGCATTCTTGATGCAACGCAGTGCGGAAAATGTGTTACGCGAAACTTATCTAAATAAATTAATTGCTAACAAAATGCCAGCTGATTTTCCGAGCGAAGAACAGTCAAGGGAGTACTTTGATAAAAATAAAGAAAAATTTACAGTCCCTGAAAGGGTGCACGTCTGGCAGGTTTTTTTGCAGTCAGCTGAAGGTATGGGGGATAAGGAAGTCGCTGCATTGGAGAAGAAGGCAGGGGGCATTTCCAAGGATATTCGTAACGGTAAAATTAGTTTTGCAGAGGCCGCGAAAAAACATTCCAATCATGAGCAGAGTAAAGTGAGTGGGGGCTATATGGGCTTGCTAAAAGTCACTGAGCTAAAGCCAGAAATTGGTAAGCCTTTATTGGGCCTATCCGAGGGTCGTACCAGTGCGCCTATTAAGACGGACACAGGGTTTCATATAGTAAAGCGTGGTGCCAAGGTGCCACCACTGGATGTGGAATTTGAGCAGGTTGATGCACAAATTAAGAGCCTCTTACGCAAACAGGTTGCAACGCAACTGCGCCAGGCTGTCTATGACCAGGCAAGTAAGACCTACCCTGTTGAATTACCTGATGCGAAGGTAGAGGAATGGCGAGCGCAGTTAACGAAGAAGAATTGAAAATTAATTTATAACCATGAATATTTAAGTCATCAAGTGTATGTCTCGTTGCAAGAAGTGATACGAAGTGTATCGGTAAATTTATTTTTTTCTGATAAACCAGTTTTTACAACCCTTCCAGGACCATTTTGCTTCAATTAGGAATTGTTAATTTTTAGTCCCCAATTTAAACTTACTTTGCGCCTAATATCTTCTTGGCGGCTTCTGTATCGGCCTTCTCTGCAATGCAGCGTCCGGTTTTACTTAATGCGATATTATAATTCTCTCCATACTCCTGCATGGCATAAGTAGGGATGACGGCTTTCATACCGACAGCATAACCGGATTTTAACAGGCCCATTCCGTCTCTGGATGCATCACCCATAATCAGTTTCATCTTGTGTCTTTTACCAAGTATCTGATCGTAAGGGCCCCATACTCCAGGAGAAGCAAACGGACCACCACCTGTCATCACATCAAATAAAATTTCTTTTTTGCCAGCCTGATATCCCAGGGCCATAAAGTCTTCTCCGCCCTGATAGAATTTAAACTTTTCAATGCCGCACTCATCTGCCAGGGCATAGTGGTACCTGTCTAGTGAACTGGCGGGATAACCCTGGGGCATTTTGATGCGGCGTGTGAAAATACGTTTTTTTTCGCCGCGATTTTTCAGTTCCTGGCTTATCGCAATGATTAATTCATTTTCGCCGTAAGGACCATTAAAAAAACGCTTGCCTCCTACGCTGCTATAATCACGTTCAAAAGCTCTTTTTTGCCTTACGGCGCGTACCACAACTTCTTCAATGGTCTCTGTCTGGATGGTTTCTACCCCCTGCAATTTAATATCCGTACCTTCTACCGCTCCAGCAGTGTGGTAGTACGTAATACAGGTAAACAGGGAGAGTAGAGTACCGAACCTTGTGTTCTCGCTGACTGTTTTTATTTTAAGCATCGTTTACCATGCGTCCGTAAAGTGCATCGATTAGGATTTAGGAATATACGCGTTTTCTACCCAAGCTGTAAATCGGTAGCTGGTAGATCGCCATGAGTAATTGATCGGCACATACATGAAGGACTTAAACATTCTGCACATAACCCCAATTGTTATTCTCAGAGCACAACTTTTGTAATTTGTAGATCATTGATAAACGGAGAAATACACTAAATCTCCCACATATTTTGAGTTTTGGGAAATTATTGCGGAGCAGTAAGATTAATCCCTAGCATTTCGGGCTTCTGACTGCAATAAAAAACCTAAAATAATCAGCAAATAATCTCTCTTTTTTCTTGTAACCTCTTGCCCATTTTCTTTGCTTGGCGCGCCTCACTCCTGCTATAGTCGTAAACTGAGGGCAGCTGCGTATCGCGTGAGGGTAATAGCTGATGATTACTTTCCAGAAAAGACGTGTTTTATATACCGCAATGTGTTGATATATAAAAAAATAGTGCTAGCACACATAATAAAAATCTGGGGAAATTGGGGCGCTTGTTTAAGTCGGCTTTTGAGCACCTTATCCGTTGTGCTCATTCCGGTCTTGGTTGTTGCTGCGCCAATTGAGCTACCGGACTCCGCAAGGCCCGGTGCTGTACGTCCACAAGAGGTGGGTAAAGCCCCCATCCCGGAGACCCCAGCAGCAGAGGTGATGGAAATCCCAGCCGTTATCGATCGTCCTTTTGAAATTGATGAGGGACCAGCCATTGTTGTTAAGCAGTTCCGTGTCCTGGATGCTAAAGACCTGCCAAAATACGATGTCAGTCTGACAGAGTTGCGGCAGATACTCGAAGAGTTTAAACAAACCAGACCGGAAGGTTTTACTATTGGCCAGATGCAGGAAGCAGCGGATGAAGCAACGCGCTACTATCGTGAAAAGGGTTTGATCCTCGCGCAGGCTGTGGTCCCTGTGCAAGTAGTGCAAGGTGGTATTGTTGATATTCAGATCTTCGAAGGCAGGTTAGGACGCGTCGTGGCCGAAGGGAATCTGATGTACAAAGAAAAACTCCTTAAAAAACCATTCAAGAATCTGATTGGTAAACCAGTTACCAAGGATGAGATTGAATCCGTTCTCCTGCAACTTACCGATTTCCCTGGTTTAACAGTCTTTGGTGTATTCCAGCCCGGACAGCAAGTGGGTACGGCCGATATTGTACTCAAGGTACAGGAGGAAAAACGTTTTGCTGCATCAATGCGCGCGGATAACCATGGTCTTCAGGAAACAGGTCGTGCGCGATTCAGAACAAGAATCGATTGGAACAATGTGACTGGTGCTGCGGATAAACTGAGTTTTACTGTCCAGCAAACATACCGACCAAAGAACAATACGTTCTTCTCAGGTAACTATGAACGCTATCTCGGTTACGGTTTTAAAATTGGGGCAGACTGGAACCGTAATCAGTTTGATGTAGGTGGCGAATTGGCCGCACAGCAAATTCAGGGTAAAACAGAAAACCGTGGTGCTTATCTGGACAAGACCTGGTTTCGGAGTCGGCAATTTAATCTTTCCAGCCGCTTGTCTATGACCCGCAAAGAATCCACTACCACGACACGTGATCGTCAAACTAATAACGATAGGTTGGCGGTTCTTACCCTGGGGACCTCAATGGATCATGTTGATACCCGTTCTAAAGGGATTAACTTTGCTACTCTGGAGCTAAGTCGTGGGTTTAACGATATTTTGGCAGCGATGGGTTCCAATGCCAGTGCGAGACTATTGCCCGCGGGTGATCGGCCCAGTCGTCAGGCGGGTTCTCCTGAACGAAGATTCGCAACTGGGCAGTTTTCAAAATTATTTGCATCAGCCCAGCGTCTACAAACCATTACACAAGACATAACCTTTTTGGCAAGGGCAGAACTACAACTGACTGATGATGTTTTGGTTCCTCTGGAACAGTATTCCGTTGGTGGCCCGGACAATGTTCGTGCCTATCCTCAGGCGCAGTTTCTTTTTGACAATGCCCTGTTCTTTTCTGCGGAGCTAAACCACCGCATGCCGTTTATCACTGACAAAGTGCTAATTGGTAATCGTACCTGGGGAGAACTCGTGCAGCTATCGATATTCTACGATCACGCAGTTGGCAACCTGGTGTCTCCGCTGACTTCAGAACCGACAGACAACGTCAATTTCAAAGGTGCGGGGGTACAGGTCCGTTTTACCTTACCAGGACTGCTGGATTCCAGATTGATGATGGCCTGGCCAATGGAGAGTTTCGAACGAGCGGACAATGGCCGCAGGCCGCAAATATGGGGTGATATCACCTACAGCTTTTAAGAACGTCATTCTGCACAGAAAGGGTAGGGCGGATTAGCATTAGCATAATCCACCGGGAAATAAAAAGTGAAGACAAAGAAGGGCATAACTCTGAGTATTAATAAACAGGATTACATAGCGATTAAATGGTTGTTGAACAAAGAAAAATAAGCGTTTGTCAAGACTGTGAACTGGTCGACGGACACACTATAATAAACCCGGTAATAACGAGAACTTTATAACAGTATGTCCATAACATTACGTGAGGCTTTGCTTGTATGACGCGAAAACAGCTGAAAAAAGCTCGCAAGATGCAAGATCAGAAAGCTGCTAGTGGAGATACCTTCACGGCAACCTTAAGACCGCTTGCCCGTTACATAAAAGCTTCTCTACCTGCAGGTCTGTTACTGAGTGCGGGTACAGCTTTCGCTGGACCTCAAGGTGGGCAGGTCGTTGGTGGCCAGGGCAGCATCACCCAGCCTGATGCCAATACCACTGTTATAAACCAGGCATCCTCACGATTAAGTGTTGACTGGACAAGCTTCAATGTCTCCCAGAGTGAACTTGTACAGTTCAATCAGCCTTCAAAAGCTGCCTCCGCCCTAAATCGGATTTACGATCAAAACCCTAGTCAGATACATGGTTCAATCCGTGCCAACGGTAACGTACTACTCGTTAACCCGAACGGTGTTTTCTTTGGGCCGACTGCAAGTGTCAATGTTAACTCCCTCATTGCTTCCGGTCTGGATGTTAAGACCGAAGACTTTATGGCGAGTAAATACAACTTCGAAGCGCCGGTCGATGCTGAGGGAGGACTGGTTGTTAATCAGGGCATATTACAAGCCGCAACCGGAGGTTCGATAAACCTAGTTGGCGGTGCTGTTAAAAACGAAGGCGTTATTCTTGCGATTGCAGGGCAAGTTAATTTAGTAGCCGGTAACAAAGTCACCATGGACTTCGACGGTGATGGCCTGATTCAATTCGCCGTTGACAAAGAAATATTACAAAACGTACATGACCTGGATGATGCAATCAGTAACACAGGAGAGGTAGCTGCTGAAGGTGGTGCAGTGTTACTCAAAGGCAGCGCGGCAAAAGATGTTTTCAGTAACGTTGTTAACAACTCTGGTGTCATTCGCGCGGGCCGTATCGAAAACAAAGGTGGTCAAATAAAATTAATCGCTGGCGGCCGAAGTAATTCATTGATCAATACAGGAACGCTTGATGCCACTGGCTACGGTGGTGATGGTGGCACGATAGAGATTTATGCAACAGAAGATATCACCATTACAGGTGATAGTGTTGTTACAGCAAACGCATCAGCAGCGGAAGGCAGCACCATTTCACTCATTAATGGCGAGTTGACTATTCGTAATTACAATGCTGGTTCAGATTTGCAGATTAGTGAGGGAGATTATGTCGCGATCACTAAGGCAACCGGTGATACGCAGGAAAGCATAGCCTTTGGTTCAGTAAGTAGTGAAAAGAATCTAAATATCTCTGCGACATCAGACAACACAGTCGTTATTACTGGTTCAGATTACAATGCAGAGACAACAGCAGGAAACATCAATGTAAGTTTCGATAATCTAAGTGCTGATAAAAATATAACACTATCAACACAAGGAACTTTTAGTATCGGTGCTGGAACCACTGAAGGCTTAACGTCAGTACCAGATACTGTAAAAAGTAGTGATGCTATGGAAGAAGAGGGTGCTAAAGGTGGCATCATAAGCCTGACTGCAGGTAACAAAACAGTCATTAGTAGGCTCAGCCAGATAACCGCAACCTCAGATCAGGGAGCAGGTGGTAGCGTACGGTTGCTTGCTGACAAAGTTGGTGTGTTTGATAGCGCCCTTGTTGATGTGTCTGGTGATCAAGGCGGTGGTGAAGTTTTAGTCGGTGGCGACTTCCAGGGCAGAACGGCAGATATTCTCAATGCCACACAAACTATTGTTTCACCGGATGCGGTGATTCGTGCAGATGCGATCAGGGAGGGTAATGGTGGTAAGGTTATAGTCTGGTCGGATGTTTCTACCCTTTACTATGGTGACATTAGTGCAAGAGGTGGTTCTATATCTGGGGATGGTGGTTTTGTAGAGGTTTCCGGTAAGAAGTATTTAGGCTTTAAGGGTTACGTCGATACCCGTGCAGTAAATGGTGAACTCGGGACGCTATTACTTGATCCCAAAAACATTGTCATTGAGGATAGTGGAACGGGTACTGAAGTAGCAACTCTTAATTTTGCTGATGCTTCTGATCCAGTTGGCGGAACGAGTCGTTTTGATGGGGATGATCTGGCTGCGCTTGATGCCAATCTGCTACTTGAAGCCAGTAATGATATAACTATTAACGAAGCTATTCCTGGTACAACTACTTCAGGAAGAATCTATACCTTCAGAGCAGGTCGGAGTGTATTAATTAATGCCAATATCACATCAAATAATGGTCAGATAAATATTCTTGCCAATAGTACTTCTGCTTTAGGCGTTGTAGATGGTGACAGAGATCCAGGCAATGCAGCGATCACAATGGCTGACGGCACAACCATTAATGCTGGCAATGCTAACATTATTGTTCAGATGCTTGATGGTTCAGGTAATACAAATTCTGATAGTGGTGATATAACCTTAGAAAACCTGACTACGACAGGTCATATCAGAATAGTCAATGATGGTACTACTCTTGGTAGCGATATTCTAAGAACATCAGCTGATAGTCTGTTGACTGCTTTATCAGTTATTTTACATATTTCTGATGCGGCTAACACAACCGGTGTTATTGGCGCATCTGGCACGCAGATCAATATGGATACAACGAATCTGGAGCTGGAAACACAAGGTGGAAGTGCATTCATTAATGAAAATGATGCACTAATCATCGGTGGCGCTTCTTTAGGTTCACTAACTGGAGTAAATGTTGGTAGTGGAAATTTATCCATCACAGCAGGTGGGGCAGTTACTGACACTGAATCAATTATCGCCACTGGGTTAGCGATTACATCGGCGGGGGCTACACTAGATGTAGCAAGCAATAACATTACAACTTTGTCGGTTGCCATGACAGGAGAAGGCAATAGTTTTTCTTTTACTGATGAGGCAGATGGTTTTACGGTTGGAACGGTTGATGGTGTTGTTGGTATTACTACCGCTGCTACCGCAACTAGTGGGACAGCATCAGGAGACATTACGCTTTCAACAACTGCCGGTGATATTACAATCACGAATAATATTAGTACGGGTGTGGCTACAGTGGCAGAAGTTGGTGTTGGTACTAATGCCCAATCTGGTGATATTCAAATTACAGCAGGTGGCTCAGGCGTTATCAATGGAGCAGGTACACTCATTACGGGAGGTGCTACTGTTACTGCTGGTAATGGGGATGATACTGCGACAGCGGGTGGTATAACACTAAATGCAAATGAAATATCCAGTGATGGAACAAATTCATTAAACATTACCTTGGGGACTGCAAACAGTAATGGTGGTACGGATGTTTCAAATAAATTAAATGTAACAACTGATGGTACTGGCGCTGCAGGTGAAATAAAAATAACATCAGCTGGCACAGTTGTTGTTGATGTGCTGAATACAACGGATGCTGATACTACAAATGTTGAAATTACGGGTAATGTTATCTCTGTAGAGTCTGCCAGCGATCTCGATATTGATAATATCATCCTAACAGCAGATGAAATTGATTTAAATTCCACAATTACAGCAGTCGGAGGTTCAATTGTACTCCAAACTAATACTTCGTCAGAAAGTATTGGTATTGCAGGCGGAACTGGGACTTTAGATTTATCTACAACGGACTTAGGTAACCTTGCTAATGGTTTCACTTCTATTACTATTGGTCGCAGCGATGGTAATGGTCTGATTACAGCCAACAGTCATACTTTTCTCGATCCACTGACCTTACGTTCGCCTATTACTACAGGTTCTATAAATATAAATGGCACACTTACAGCGCCTTCCATAGTTTTAACAGCAGGTACGACCGGTAACTTAACCCTTGCTGCAGACTTGCAGACAGATGGTGATATTACGATCACCGGGCAAAATATTATTTTAGGTGCTGCGACAGTTTCACTGATTACTGATAACAGTGCAGATGGTGCCGCTGGAAATATTACGTTGGTCAATACAACTGTTTCAGGCAATACAACAGGTCGGGATCTGGTTCTAAATGCTTCTGCCCAGGGTGGAACAAATCAAAATGGAGGTAACGTTAGCCTTGGTACCTTTGGAACGACGACAGCTTACGTCAATGACCTGACAATAAACACTTCTGCGACGGGCAGTGGCACAGCGGGCATTCTTACTCTAAACGCAGATATTTCCCTGGACGATGCACCTGCTGATCTAGTGGATTTTATTCTGATAGGTGTTACTGATATCCGTTTGCAAAACTCTGTCATAATTGATACAGAACAAGGTAATTTTGGTAGTGCTGGTTCCCTGGATTTTAGTAACGCAAATATTTCGGCAAATAGTGCAGGTCTGGATCTTACCCTTAATACGAATACAACTTTTGCTACAGGAAATGGCGGTGCAGTTAGTCTAGGTGCTTTTGGTTCTGCTGGTGGTAATTTTATTAATGATTTGACCATCACTACTACAGGTTTGGCTAGTGGTACGGTTACTTTTAGTGATGCCGTAACTATTACCAATAATGCGACGGTTAATTCTCAGGGCAATATTACTTTTAATGGAACATTAACTGCGGGTGGTTCTATTGACCTGGATTCAGTCGGTTCAATTTCTGTAACAGCAGGTCAACGTGTTATTGCAAGTGGTTCTGCCATTACCATGGACGCTGCGGGCATCACCCTGGGTGCAGGCACACTAAACAATGAAACTGTTACTAATACAGGAACAGGAGCAATAAGTCTGACCTCGACAGGTACGAGTAATAACCTTGGATTAAATAATTTCTCAATAAGGCTGGCAGATGGGGCGCTAACGCTTAACGCTAGCGGATTTATTAATGAAACAGTCGTAAATACGAATACAAATATATCCACATCAGGTTCTTTAACTTTATCTGCAGGTAGTGGTATCGGTACCACTGGTGCGATCGATGTTGTCTATGGCGGTGGGACGAGTCTGGATTTAAATCTCACACGAACCGGTAATGGCAATATTGACCTCAATATCACTGGCGATACGACCTTGAATGGTTTTGTCTCCGGTGGTTTTACTGGTGATTTAAGCATTACGACAGGTAGTTTCTTTACCTATGCAACAGATGTAATCCAGGCAGGGAGTATTAGTCAGACTACTACTGATGTTAGCGGGATGAATGATGATATCACCGTCAATGCTGGTGTCACAGTTCGTTCAACTGGCGGCAATGTCACTTTCAATGCCGGTGACGATATTGTTCTTCAAGCTGGTGCAATCGTTGATACAACTGGTGGGACTGGGACGGTTAGCTTGACTGCCGGTGTTGGAGCGACTGGTGCACAAGATGATATTGGTCAGATTGAATTAATAGGGAATTCGACGGTGACTTCGGCCAATACTGCTGGTATTGCGATTAGCTTGATTGCTAATGATCTCACTCTGTCAGGTACCAGTTCTATTAATGCATCAGGTGGTGCTGGCAGTAAAGTCCTCATTACGACCAGCGATGACACAGACACAATAGACTTAGGCCTCGCAGATTCTCTGGCTGATAATGTGCTGGAGATTTCTGACGCTGATATGGATGTCATCACTGCGGAAAGTCTGCGAATAGGATCTACATCGGCAGGTAATATTACGGTCTCAAGTGCCATCAATCCTGGTGGTGCAGTGACCAACCTATCTTTGTTGACGGGTGGCAGCATTTCTCAAGGTGTTGGTGACACTATCACTGTGACCGGACTGCGCATAGAAGCAGGTGCGAGCATAACACTGGGTCAAGCGAATGATTTTGATACCCTGGCCGCATCGATTACCAACACCTCCGATTTTAGTATTACTGATGCTGATGGCTTTGCCGTAGGTAGTGTGGACACTCGAGACGGTGTTACTACTGCGGATGGTCAGATATTCCTGAATGCGACGACGGGCAATATCGATGTGACTAATGTGGGCGGTGCAGCGGATGATATCTCTGCCTCCGGGGCGAATGGTAACGTCATCGTGAACGTATTCGGTAATGATGCATTTTTTAACATTGCAGCGGGTGCAGAGGTCGTTGCGAGCAATACCGTGACGATTACTGCTGACGATGTTGATCTTCAGGGGACAATCAATGCAGGCGGTTCTAATGCATTCGATGTCAGGATCAAGCCGTTTAATGCAACAGATGCGGTTGATATCGGTTCAGCGGGCGTGACTGCAAACAATACATTGGAACTTTCCAATGCTGAGATTGAAAATATCACAGCTAATACGCTGCAAGTTGGGGAGTCAACAGGAACATTGACAGTCAGTGCGGCAATCACTACACCGAATATCACTAACTTGACATTAATTGCTGATGAAATGGCAATAGCTAATACCGTAGATGTATCAGGTGGTATTACAACACTTCGTTCTCAAACTGCAGCGAGAACTATCGATTTGGGGGTAGTGGGTGATACAGGTGCAGATTTGGATCTTTCAAGTGCAGAATTGGACAACATCACTGCCACAACGATACGTGTTGGTGGGGCTACCGCCGGTGCAATATCAATTACTGCTGATATCACGGGGGCAAACTACACAAACTTGCATTTGATTTCCAATAGCACGGTAACCGGAAATGCAGGTTCCGGTGGTGGTATTATCGCGACCGGCCTCGCTGTGGAAGCCAATGGAGCTGTAGACATTACCGACGCCAATACTGATGTGGATCTGGTAGCGATCAATACCCCGACAGGGAATATTTTCTTCACAGATACCGATGGTTTTAGTGTTTCCACAATAGATACTGTTGCCGGGGTCGATACAAACTCAGGGACAGTGACCTTAACAGCGACTTCCGGTCCCATAACCATTATCAATACCGGGGCAGCGAATGATGTTGCAGCCTCTGGTTTGATACAGTTGTTACTCGTCGCCGATGAAGCCTTGTTAACAATCAGCGCAGGTGCAGAGGTAGAATCTACAGGTGGTGATGTGGTTGCCGTTGCAGATAAGATGGCTCTTGATGGGACTATTCGTGCGGATGGCGGATCGAACCAGCGAGTCACCCTGCGGGCGGAAAATGTTATCGACGATGATGCAATAAATTTTGAAACCAACGCAACAGGCGATGGCACTGCGCAAACTCTACAACTGGAAATCCAGGAACTCGCAAACGTTTTTACCGACACTCTTCAAATAGGTCAGTCTGACGCTGGTGCCATTACCATTAATACCGATGTTACAGGTCTTAGTGTGACTGAGCTTCACTTAACGAATGACAGTACTGTAACCGGAACATCTGGTGGTATTGCAGTTACCAATCTAGCCATAGAAGCGGGTGGCGTAGTTAATATTACTGATGCGCAGACAGCGTTTACAGTCTTGGCGGTGAGCAATGCAGGTCAGACAGTTACGATTGTCGAAAGCGACGGGTTTAGTGTTGGTGTGGTAGACGGTGTAGTCGGTGTGACGGGCTCAAATATCGTGTTGACGGCAACAACGGGTAATCTGACAGTAAGCGATGCAACAGGCGATGCGAATAGTGATGTCACCGCCACGGGCACAGTGGGTTTAACGACGAGCGCGGACAATGGTTTATTGACCATTGCAGCGGGCGCGAATGTCACGGGCACGGGTGGGACGCATACCTATATCTCGGACAAGATGGCGATTACGGGGACGGTGACGGCGACGAATCAGCGGGTGATATTGGAATCGACGACGGCGACGGACACGATTGACCTGGGCTCGGCGGTCGATAACACCAGCAACACGGTACTGGAACTCTCGGACACAGAATTAGATAACATCACGGCTTCGATCCTGGAGATTGGTGATGCCACCAATGCGGGGGCGATTAGTGTCAGCGTAGATATCAGTCCGGCGAACATCACGACCTTGCATTTGAAGAGCTCAGCGGGTGTGTCGGGCGCGGGGATAGACCTGGTGGACACGACGGGTCGCCTGGCGGTGACGGCGGGTGGTGCGGTGAACCTGGTGGACGCACAGAACGAAGTGTCGTTCTTGGCTGTGACCACAGGTGGAACCGCTTCTGGGGTGAGCTTTACCGATTCGAATGCACTAACGATAGGCACGGTCGATGGTGTGAGTGGTGTGACTACGGGTGATGGTGTAATAGCAGTTACAGTAGGCGCGGCTTTAACAATTCAACAAAATGTAACTAACACTGGTGCTAATGATATTAATCTGGTTGGCGTTGGGATTGATGTAGATACAACGACTGGGGGGGCACACAACGTCACCGTATCTACCACCTCGACTGGTGACCTGATCGTTAATGCTGGTTCAGGCACATTACTCTTGCAGGATGAAGGCACAAATGAAATAGCTTTGCTGACCACAACAGGTACGGGCAATATCAGTATTGTAGCGGATAACCTGGATATTGAGACAAATGATGGTACAAACCAGGATCAAATCGTTTCGGGTGGCACCTTAACGATTGCACCTAATAACGGCGATACCATCGGATTAGGTGATGATGCAATTACCGCGACTTCAGATCTCGAGTTAAGTGATGCGGAAATGGATGCCTTAGTTGCTGCCGGGACATTGACCATTGGTAATAATATGTCAGGCAGGATCTTGCTGGACAGAGCAACGACCTTTGGTGCCAATGATTTAACTCTGATAACTGATGGGTTTATTGCTGATAACTCAGCCGGTAATGCCTTTACCAGTACCGGGACCTTGACTCTTATCTCCGGAGCAAACGGGACAGCAGGTAGCACTATAGGAACGGACAATGCAGGAAATAATACAGATACAACTCTGCTTATTGATGTTAATGCCTTAACGATTACCAGCTCCGATGGTGAAAACATTAATGTTACCGATGCCGGTACATCCAATACGCTTTATAACATTGACACAGGCGGCGCGGGCAATGTGGTTGTAACCCAGTCTGTTAATGATCTACAGATTGGTGTGGTTAATACTACGGGCGATGTGGCCCTCACAACCATGAATACTACTGGCGGTGCCATTGTGGACAATGCGGCTGATAATACGGTCAATATTTTCGGTGCCACTGTGACTCTCACCTCTAATATTGGCATTGGTTCTTCTACTGCTGATCAGGATATTGAAACTTCTGCGACCACCTTAGTTGCTTCGACGACAACATCGGGTGATATCGTTATTGATGAAACTAATGCGCTAATTATTGGAACAGGTGGTAATGGCATCAGTACAGTGGCTAATGGAAATATTGTTGTCGTTGCTGATGGCACGGTAACGGTTGCTGAAGTGGTATCTGCCAATGGCGCAGGCGATGTCACGCTGACAGTGAATGGTGCAATGAATGACATCGCGGTGAATGCGAACATCACTACGGCTACGGGCGATATTAATCTGACAGCTGCGGATGCGATTGGTAATGGTGGTGGCGATATCATTGCCACAACAGATGGTAGTGGTACGACGCAATTGAGAGCAGGTAATGCCATTGGTGTGCTGGGTGGTGTCGCGCTGGATATTGATGTAGCAACAGTGGCAGCGGCATTGACGTCTGCTACCGCGACCGGCGACATAGCATTGAATCAGATTAATGGTGTGCAGGGTGATCTAACCGTAGGTACATCAGGGATGACTAACGGTCTAACAACCATGAATGGCAGTAGCATTCAATTGCTGACACAGGCGGGGAACGGTGACTTAACGATTGTCCAGGCGGTGACGGCGAACGGCTCGGGTAACATTGATTTACGGACCCTGGGTATGACGGCGGATATCAACGTGAATGGGGTAACGGTGTCGAGCACGACGGGTGACATTCAGGTGATTGCAGGACAAAGCATCTTAACGAATACAGCCACCAACATGACGACGGAATTCTTAACCGGTGCGGGTGGTAGTTTACTGCTGAGTGCGGACGATGCGATTGGTACGACGACGAACCGTATAGATACCGACTTACCGTTGGTAGCGGCGGCGCTGACGGGTGCGGGTGCGACGGGTGATATCTTCATTAATCAGGTGAACGGGACGACCGATCCCTTGGAGATAGGGACGGCCACGGGCTTAAATGCGAGTGGTAACCTGAGTGGTATTGTGACGACGAACAACCGCAACATTACCGTTGCGACACAGGCGGGGACCTTGACGGTAACCGACACGGTGAGTGCGAATGGGAGTGGTGATGTGACCTTAACGGCGAACCAGTTGTTGGTAGTGAACGCTGTGGCGTCCTCTGGTACGGGCGCCTTGAGTTTAACAGGTGGCACGGGGGTGACGCATGGTGTGAGCGGTGATTTAACGACGGGCGGTGCTGGCACAATAGGGGTAACGGCGACTGCTGGTAACGTGACGATGGTGGACGGAACGGTGTACACAGCTACTGGTGGTCAGGTAGATGTGACGGGTGCGATAAATGTGGCGCTGGGCCGGATTGCTGGTGGCGGAGTAGTGAATGTAACGGCGACTACAGGGGGGATTAGCGATGTGACAGCTGGTGAAGGAACTGGCGCTGAGAATATAGCGGGTACAGTAGTGACCTTGACGGCGGGAACAGGAATCGGTGCGACAGGTGGTGCCGGGGATATTGATACAGCGGCGACAGAGTTGGATTTGACGAGTACGACGGGTGGTATTTTCATTGCGGAGACGGACGGTGTGCAGTTGGGTAATGGCACGGGCGGCGTAAACACGGTCACGAGTGGTAAGATAGAGATAATAGCGGGTGGCGCGATTACGACGGGTAATACGATTACGACCGCGGGAGCGGGGAACATTGATGTGAGTACGACGGGAGGCAGTATTACCCTGTCGAATGCCCTGTCAGCAAATGGCGCCGGCACGGTAACCATTGATGCTAATGGAAATCAGGCAGATATTATCAGTACGGCCGCTGGAACGATTGTTTCTGGTTCTGGCCTGATTACTTTAAATGCCGATGACGATGTGACTTTAGCCGGTACTGTTGGAAGTACAGGAACAAGCGTAATTACGGTAACCGCTGATGTTGATGGCACCATTGGAGCAGGAGAAACTGGATTACTAAATAATACCGCTGTAATAGGTAATGTCACTTCAGGGACTGTGTCTCTAACAGGTGAAACTATTACTGCTAACAATAATGTCCTCAGTGGTAACCAAATCGATATAACATCAGAGACTAATACTACTTTCGGTACTGTGACTGTCAATGTTGCAGGTGGTGCGGCAACGATTAATATCAGAGTAGATAATAGTAACGCCGTAGCTGCACAACTCGATCTTGGGAATGCAACTTTAACGGCGGGCACTGCTGTCAATCTTACCGGAGGAACGGCCGGTGGCAATGACATCCTGGTTGCCCAGAATCTTGTCAATACATGGACAATTACTGGTGCGGACATTGGCACCTTGTCAAACACACAAATTAATGCTGGTGGTGCACCGCTTGCTGCTTACTCTAATCTTCAGAACTTAATAGGTAATGCTAATACGGATCTGTTTGATTTTGACGGTGGCACGGTGAGTGGCAATATTGATGGTCAGGGTGGGACTGATACCTTAGATTTCGCTGGCGCGGGTGCAGTAACGGTTTCTTTGACTGGTCTTGGGACAACAGACGGCTTCGCCGGTACTTCGACAAATATTACTGGCACTTTTGATGATGTGAATACCCTGGTGGGTAGCACAGGAACGGATACGTTGATTGGACAGAATGCTGCGGCGACCTGGACAGTGAATGGTGGTGGTACTACTTATAACAGTACTAATGTATTGACCTTCTCTGCCTTTGAAAATTTAACCGGTAACGGTGGCGTTGATGTCTTTAATGTTATCGGTGCGCACACCGGTAACTTATCTGGTGCTGGTGGGGCTGATGATTTTAATTTCAATGCTGGTGCTGTAACAGGCAATATTGATGGCGGTACTGGCAATGATATCTTCGATTTTAATGGTGGCACAGTAACTGGCAATGTAGATGGCCAGGCAGGCACCGATTCGCTTGACTATGCCGATGTGGCGGGCCCAATAACCGTTACTATTACTGGGCTAGGTGCGACAGATGGTTTTGCCGGTATCACCACAAGTGTGACCGGAACCTTTGATAACATTAACGATCTGGAAGGTACAGCAAGCAATACAGATAACTTAGTCTCTACGGTTAATACAGATACAACAGTTACCGTACAGGCGGGGAATGATAACTTTGTTAATGGTGGTAGGACATTAACCTTTGATACCTTGAATAACATTACTACGGCGGGTGGCAATGATACGCTCACGATTAACGAGACTCATATCGGCAACTTGGCTACAGGTGATGGTAATAATAGTGTTGCTGTTAATGCAGGACTTACCGGAAACATTACCAGTAACGCCGGTGATGATGATATCGCGATTGCTGCAGCAATGACAGGCAATATTACTGACAGTGGTGGAACGAATTCGCTGACGGTTGCAGGTTCTATAACGGGTGATGTTTCTACTGCTGCTGGTAATGACACGATTAGTTTTACGGGTTCATTAACCGGTGATTTGACTGATGCGGGCGGGACGAATACGGTTACCATGAATACAGTCACTGGTAATGTGAATACTGGGGCAGGCGTCGATACTATTACTTTTAATGGTGTTGTGTCAGGTTCCTTAACCGATGGTGGCGGAAATAATATAGTTAGAGTAAATAATAATGTTGCTGGTGCTGTTACTTTGGGGGCGGGAAATGACAACCTGACGATAGCGAACAATGTTACTGGTAATGTGAATACCGGTGGCGGTAACGATACGATTAACTTTAGTTCGGGCGTATTGTCAGGGAATATTACTGCTGGTAGTGGGACGAATATTTATAATCACAATGGTGGTCGCACAACTGGATCAGTGAGTGTGGTTGGCAATGATACCTGGAACCACGTAAATGGCGTAAGCCTCGGTAGTGGTGTTACGGGGACCGGTAATTTGACGGTACCCAATGCGGTAACAGGTGACTTGGGGATTGAAGCGGCGGGCCTAAATCTACCTGCGATGAATAGTTTTGCCGGACATTTAATTATTGGAGGCACGATAGAATCGCCGAACTTACCTCTGGATGGCACTAAAATGGTAACCGTTAATACCGCGCTGTTGAGCGTGAACTCGCCAATCACGACTGACGGTGATGTTACTTTACTAGGACAGAGTGTCGATTTGAATTCCAATATTAGTGCTGGTGGTATTGGTGGTAACCAGGTCGCTATCTTTGCTACGGGTGATGGTTCCGGTGCTACTGCGACAGGCAATATCACTGGCGTTGCTATTCCGACGAACGTGCAGGCCGGTAATGTGATCCTGGTTGCGGCAAATACTATTCAACAATCTGAGAACATTGAACTTGAATTAGGTGGTGGCGATCTGGTTGTTTCTATTGCAGAAGGACAGGATGCACCGCAGTTCGGCTTATTGGATGCAGTCGCTGTTGAACCAGCGGGTGATCTGGCCAATTTCCTTGCTCTTGATTTTAATATTGCTGGAGTTGGTGGATTATTATTAAACACGCAAGCTAATCTTGATGTCAGTCAGGCTAACCTTGCTGGTAATCTGATCGGTCTGGAACAACTTGCCTTTATTGATACAGGTCTGTTTGAAGAAGACCTTTCTCTGTTTGGCGTGATTGGCCAAGGTGTCGCTCTATCACTTGCTCAGTGTGAGGAGGCAGAAGGTTGTGCACCAGATGTAACTGATGAGGAACTGAATGAGTTGATCAGTGGTTTACAGGCACGTATTGATGAGCTAGATCGTCGTCTTCTGGAAGAAGAATCTGCTAAGGGCCGTACAGAGATTGAAGAACTACGAGATAGCTATAAAAAGGAATTGGATAATTTTGAGAAATATAAGGAGGATTTGGCAGCATTCTATGCCGCAGAAGAAGCTGAATGGGGCGACGAAGATGATGATGGTTTTGGTGATGAGTTTGGTGAGGTTGATACCATTGAATCGCAGGTCAAGACACTGAGCGAAATACTTGAAGTTACTCAACAGCGTATTGATTGGCTAGAAAGCCTGAAGGCTGATCCTGATGCACGAGCGAAGTTGAGTGAAGCAACGAAGATTGAATTAACCATTGAGGTTCTGGATGAAATCATCGAAGCGACGAAACAGGAAGTACAATTCATTGAGTCGCAGATTAAATTGTTGCTGGAAGGCACTGAGGCGAGTCTTGATCCTATTTTCTGGGCGGAATCGGGTGATCAGCGTTTGATACAGAATATCCAGTATGGTCCTCCATACTTACTAAACCTGGATGAATCGCTGATAGCCTCCAGTGAACGTTGGTACTAAGAAGCATGATAGTCATTAGCAGACATAATAGAGCCTTAGCGTTACTGGTCTTTTTGATTATTTGTTTTGTTGCGTCTGTAGCGCAGGGCAGGATATTAAATGACGATGAAGCAGGTTCTGCTGCCATCGAAAGTTTAGCTGTTGAATCAGCACTATTTGAAACGTTGCAAAAAGGTATTGCTTTGACCTTGGCGCAATGTGAGTTTGATGCAGTTTGTACCCCAAATGTACGAAAGCAGGAATTACAACTCATTGTGGACTCTCTGGGGATTCGTGTGAGTAGTCTTGGGGGTCGCTATGAAGAGACGGGGGAAGCAGAATTGGAGCAAATCCTGATTAGTTATGTTGATTCATTTGATGTGTACTCCAAGTTTATTGAAAGACTGGGTATAATTGCGCCGGAACTGGATGCTGAGGATTCCGATCTGGAAGAGGAGGAGGATATTTTTGCTAATCAGTTTGGTCGCTTGCCGAATATTAGACAGCTATATAGTGTCTTTGAAGATGTTAACGAAGAAATACTGGATGATGAAGACCTCGAAGAATTCGAAGAGGAACGGCCTGTAACGGAGGAACAAATACAATAAATAATAACTTGGAAAAGAAGCTGGTAATGAGCGCGACTGAAGCCCAACAACAATTGCCACTCTTTTATAAGAAGGTTGTTCCACTAAGTAAGGAGCAGCATAGCGAGCTGTATATCGAACCCGTTGAAGGTTATAGCTTTACCAAAGAGACGAATAGTATCTATATTGCGGCCATTGAGTTTCCAAAGGCTTCGAACGATTATCCTATTGTCTTTGGTACCGACTCTGACGGGGCTGTTTTTCCTGTAGCCTTATTGGGACTCAAAGCAAACCAGAACCTGTTCGTCAATAACAGGGGCAAGTGGCAGACCGGTTATATTCCTGCTTATGCACGGCGTTATCCGTTTATCCTGGCAACGCCAGATGGTGACGAGGGTAATTTTACGGTGTGCATTGACGAAGGCTATACCGGCTTCAACACCGCAAAAGAAGGGCAAGCCTTATTTGATAAGAAGGGTGAGCAGTCTGAGGTACTGAACCAGGCCGTTGATTTTCTTAAGGATTATCAGAATCATGTACAGTTTACTACTTTGTTTTGTAAGAATCTGATTGATTTGGAGCTGCTTGAGCCTATGCAGGCGAATATTGAGATGAAGTCTGGAGAAAAGTATGCTGTTGGTGGTTTCAAATGCGTCAATCGTGATAAGCTCAAGGCCTTACCGGCAGATAAGTTAGCCGCGCTTGTGAAGTCAGATCAAATAGAGCTAATATTTGCGCATTTGTACTCCCTCAGTAATGTGAATGTTTTATTGAGTAAATTGAGTTAAATTGTGAACCTGTTCTCATTATTGCAATGGTTCTCATGACAAAAGGCACGTCCAATTGGGCCATTTAAAATAAGCGTAAATCGATGAATATTAGTGTAAATCCCTCAATTCAGAACATTTATCCGGTGGTGGTTAGAGCTAATCCGGAAAGTGATTCTCGTGGACAGGATTTGACTGATTTACATGGCGGTGTAAGCAAGGGCGCCGTGCAGGAGACACGTCGGGTAGAGCAGATCACGTCTGTGTTGGACCAGACATTGAGCCAACAAAAGTTTCGTTTTCAGGTGCCTAAAGCGAATGCCCAGGATGATGAGGTCGTAAAACCAGTGACCAGTGCTCAGGCTCTTGCGCAGATGATTGATAAAATGGGAGGTACCGGCGTGTTTTCCGGTGCCGGACAGATGTTTAGCATTCTTGTCTAAATTTTTGTTTTAGAAGGTTTTTATCAGCGAATTACTGCTATTCCCCAAAAATTTCCTATCCGAAAAAGAAAAGCCGCCCGAATGGGGCGGCTAGTTGAACCGTACTGAGCGTAAGGGGGAGGGGAACGCTCAGTGGTTCATCAACAGTCTGATTCTTTTATTGTTTCAAAGAACCAGGTATTTTAGTTTGCGTATGTTGGCAAATTGTCCTTAACAATACGCTGAAATTCACTAGAGTATGCATTACCCAGCTCCACAACTGCCTGGGTGTCTTCAGCGGCACGCTCAGCGACTTTCTTACTAACTTCAGCCTGGTTGCTGAAGTAATTCTTTAAGCCATCTAAATCATTGATTTGAGAAGCGTTTTTAAGCTGCTCCAGACCAACTTTGGTGTTTTCTTCCAAGGCCTTCATTTGAATGTCGATGATCTTTTCTACATTTTGTACCGCGATTGTATTGAGCTCTTGTAGAGGAGCAAAAAACTTTTGAAATTCTGCATTCATGGCTGATTTCTCCTGTGTGTATCGGTTATATAGTTTGTTGCGGCGCAATATACAGCAATTATTTGTGCGTTGCAATATTTTTCTTATGTATTTTTCAAAACACAACGGTTAAATATTAATCTTTAAAAACAAATAGTTATGAGATAAGTGAAATTCGATATATGATTCATGCACATATTGAACATAGTTTGATAAACAAGCGGAGAAAATAAGACGATGAAAGCTAAACATGTCATCTTGGGCGTTGTTGTACTGTTATTCGTCGCAATTGGCTTTGTTGCCTACAAGGCTGTCAACTCACTGAATAAGGTTATCTTATTTGCTGTAAATGAGTATGGCCCAGAAATCACTGGAGCAGATGTTCGTCTGGATGGTGTACAACTGGAGCTGAGTGAGGGGATAGCTTCTCTCAATGGTTTATTTGTAGGCAATCCAGAAGGTTTCAAGACTGACTATGCAATGAAGTTGGATCAGGTCAAAGTTACCCTGGATATCGACTCTCTTACATCAGACACAATTATTATCAAAGAAGTACTGATAGATGGCCCGGCAATCACCTATGAAATGGCGTCAGGCGGAAGCAATATTGATGCATTGTCAAAAAATATCAGTGCCTATACGGGAGAATCGTCGCAACAGGAAGAAGATGGCGGAACTAAATTAATTATCGAAGATTTGTATATTAACAATGGTGATATCAGCGTAAGTCATAGTATCTTGAAGGGCAAAGCGCTATCCACAGGCTTGCCAAATGTTCACCTCGAAGATATTGGCAAAGATGAAGGTGGTGCGTCGCCAGGGGAAGTCGTGGAGAAAGTTATGGGCAGTGTTAAGTCGGGTGTTGGTTCCGCTGTTGGGGCATTGAATCTGGACAAAATAGGCGGCGCTGTATTAGATAAAGGTGAGGAAGCAGGTAAAGCGATTTCAGAGGGTTTGAGCGGCGCAGGAGACAAGCTGAAAGGCCTGTTTAAATAATTGGCAGTACAGTAGTCATTGTTTGGTGAAATTTTCGACTTCAGAGCTCAAAGGTTTCCGCGAAGGGCTGGAACAACGAAAACAGGATTTATTGCAACTCTTAGATGTTGCCGAAGAGGCGGCAGGTACTGTCGAACTGGATCAGCAGAAGGTAGGAAGGGTATCGCGCATGGATGCAATGAGGGTGCAGGCGATGTCTATTGAAACTAACCGTCGACGCGAAATTGAATTGATTCGAATATAAACTGCTTTGCAGCGCTTGGAGAATGGGGGGGGTGTCAGATGTGACGAAGATATTGCCTGCGTTCGCTTGAAGGCCGATCCCTCAACGCCACTATGTATTGACTGCGCGAGCAGAGAGTCGTGAATGCTTTAGTTTTGACCAGACGAGCCTTCCACAAACCCATATTTTGTTTATCTTTGATAGTCGCGAATTTGTGAGGTCAAATCTATATCAATAAGCCGCACGACACACGATTAAGGTATTGATAGGAAATGGTATTTGGGTATTACTCACATCTTTCCAGAACTCAGAAGGCAATCTATAAGAAAAGCGACGCTATTGAGACAGTACTCTTGCCGGAAGCACATCTATATCGTGAACCGGTTTTACTATTATAAGAAGTCTCTTCAAGAAGAAGATAGAGTTCAGGTAGAGGAAGTATCTTCTATGTTGTTGAATGGAATGGGAGATGGGTTAGGCGCGCCGCCTTTAGATATCAAGATATTAAAGGATGGGCCCTTTGATGAATCAGAAGAATTACACGGCTTGTACGAACCAGTGGAGGTAAATCGTAATGCGCAGATTACTGTTTGGATGCGAACGGCTAAGCAGAAAAGGGTTGTGGCATTTCGTTCTTTTCTCAGAACATTACTGCATGAGTTCTGCCACCATCTTGATTACGAACTATTTATGCTGCAAGAGTCCTTTCACACAGGTGGATTTTTTAAACGGGAATCGAGTTTGTTTAAACAACTGATGGGCGAGGGCGGGAATTAAAAATCGAGAATGAAGAGTTAGGGAATTAGTTGGGCATGAGTTTAAATGCATTTTTCTCTCGCAGCATTTGTTGATATTCCTTTTCAAAGAAGAAGTTTGTTTCCCCAAAGGCGGGTTTCAGATCATGTAGCCACGTTGCGTTCTCGTCATATTTTGCAAAAAATGGGCGTTGTACCCAATCTTCATTGCGTCCCTGAATAAAACGTAGAACAAACACTTTTTCTCCTTGAATTTTTGTCACACCCTGAACTTCGATCTTGCCTGGTCCACTACTCATAGAAGGACCACGAGCGGTTCGAGCTAGACCGGATAAGCCCTGGGTCGCATCCTTATAAATGCTCCATGCCTTTACGAGTGGAACTTCAAAATAGCGACGTGCGCCGGTGTCGCGTTCAAGAAACATGTAGTATGGGATCATTCCCTGGCGTACCTGTTCTTTCCACATTCTCGACCAGGCCTCGGCATTATCATTAATGTTAGCTAGTAAAGGTCCCTGACACCTGATTTCGGCTCCGGTATCACGAATTCGCTGTATGGCTTTTTGTGTCATACGTGGTTCTAGTTCGCGCCAGTGGTTGAGGTGAGCCATGATGGATACGTGCTTATCTGCTTTTACTAATCGTTCAAAAGTTCGCAGCAATTCGTCAGCATCCGGGTCGGTGATAAAACGATGTGGCCAATAAGTCAGGGCCTTGGTGCCGATGCGTAATGTTTGCACATGCTCAACATTCGCCTGGGTAAGAGGTTCAAGATAATGCGCCAGGTGATGCGTTTTCATCACCATCGGGTCGCCACCGGTAATCAGTAAATCAGTAACTTCCTGATGCTGGCCAAGGTATTGATACAAGGTATCAACCTCATTGGATGAAAAACGGAGGGATTTATCGCCGACGAACTGGGCCCAGCGAAAGCAAAAGGTACAATAGGAATGACAGACCTGACCTTGGCTAGGAAAAAACAATACTGTTTCCTTGTATTTGTGCTGCATACCAGAGAGTTTTTGCTCACCCAGCTCGGGGACATTCAATTCCATCTGGCCCGCTGGGTGGGGGTTTAATTTTTCTCTTATTTCTTTGGCTAGGTTCTGAATTTGAGCTTGTTCTGGGTTTTGCTTGAGTAAATCAGCCATTTTCTGAAAATCGGCTGTTTCGAGCATCTCTTTCTGCGGGAAGGTCAGGATAAAAAGCGGGTCTCTCTCCGCCGCATCCCAATCGATCAATTCGTCTATAACATACTGGTTCACACGAAAAGGTAATATCTTGGATACAACAGTAATGTTAACTTTCAGTTCATCAGAAAGGGAATCAAGCGCCTGAATTTGATCTATTTGCTTATCTGTATAGATCTTGAATTGTGGCTGCGACACGATTGCTGGCCGTTGTCTTGACAGGACAGAGCTCAATATTTTTCTCCCAATTTATGTATTCTGATTATTGCAAACATGGCATCGGACAGATGTAGTACGACAAAGAATATTGTTGTTATTTTTTGCGTCCGAGATGAAGATTATACCGGAAACATAGTCCTCAGTAAAAAATGCTTTTAGATTAGGATCTAGAAATGGGCTGTAAGTTACTGATTATTAATATGAAAAATAATCTAAGTTTGATTCTGAACTGCATCTTTACGTATTTGAGAGCCTATGTGAATGAAGCTCTGTAATTCGTTGTAAATTGGCAGGTTTTATTTATTAAACATAAAAACCACGTCCTAGGGACGTGGTAATAGGTTCGAGGCTCTAGCCTCAAGACTCTGCTCATGCACCCTGGCCAATGCTATCGCCATAACAGAGCCAGGAGAAGCAACATGAGCAGATTTAGCAAGTTATCGCATGTAATATGGCATTGCCAGTACCACCTGATATGGGTGCCGAAATACCGATATAGAGTATTGGAAGG
>WURV02156452.1:0-16392 GCA_011762755.2 Epimenia babai
TAACGACACGGTAAACATCGTAGAGACATCGGAGGGCTTGGACGGCGAAACGTGAGTGAATCTGGATTAATTACATTTACTGGATGATATGGGCTTGTGTGAAACCAGTGTGATGAACACAGTCATTCTATATATTGCCTGATAAAAGCATCACCTGATGAAGCATAGTGCTTATGCGAAAGCTTGTAATCAATAAAACAGTTAGTCTATATAAAAGGTTTTGCCCTCTATCTTTATAGTTTCTATTAACTACACTAATACGGCTCCCTACCCTTATACTTACAGTCATTCTAGATGGTCATTCTAGACGCTCATTCTAGGCGGTCATTCTAGAAGCTCAATTTACTTGAAAACCTGTCATTCTCCTCTTATGTTGAATCAAAGTATCTGATTCTTGCATACATTAAATACAATCCTCAGGGATATTGGATGAAAGAATACACTCAATAATTGTCATTCATGTTAATGTCATAATTATTCCGTAGAGATATGCAAATATCCGGCGGATCATTGGCTACAGTTGCCGATGATTTACCTGAGGGGTTGCTACACTAAATTTGAGCGATTGCAGCATTCAGTCTACAACCAGGCTGGATGTTTAATTAACTCATACAGAGTATGGAAAAATACAGCGAAAAGGTTGTGTTAACATAGCGGAAATTTCCATAAATGATTCTAATATACCTATAGAGTCTGAGATTTATCGATCTTAAAGATGGTATGATGAAGCTGACTGTGTAATAGTGGATTTACATTATCCGATTTTTTCGGCCCCCGCTCCCGCCTCCGATAAATCGGACGGTCATTTAAACTATCTGTCTGACATTTCTGATCGCTCGACGGTGCGGAAGTCACGTGATACCACTTTTACAAAATGGCGGATTACCTTAGTGACAATGACAGTTCCTGTAAACAGTTCGATCCAAATTTGGTAGCTGGCGCTGCGAGTGCAGCAACAATAATCGTTGCGAGCCTGCACACGAGAGAAACACGAGCAGTGTGAATAAGAGATTCTTTAAAAAAAGCGTAAAAAGAACCAGGGGCATATAACACACTCATGAATATGCTTCACATTCAGGAACCGAGCGCATTTCGTACAGTTGTTCATTACTTAACTTTAAATCTTAACGCAGAGCCATCTTGTACAAAAAATGTGTTGCTATGGCGAATTTCACGTGAACGACACTGATCACGTGAAGGGCACTGATCATGTGAACGACACTGTTCGTTCATTGGTTGACGCTCCCGCTCCCAACAAATTTAGAACTTGTCCGAATTTCAAAACGGATTCGTTTTACATGAAAGACGGCGGCGGGAGTGGGGGCGGGAGAGGGAGTCGACAAATCGGATAATGTAAATGCACTATTTGCTATAGCTTGATAGCTTGCTGAGGGTGATCATGCTTTTGTCACGTGTAGCCACCTACGGGTGATTGGCGTGTGTTACTGACAGTAAACCCGGCTCATTTCTGCGGCAGGTTCTTCCTCTACGTCTTTCTGGCCGCGATCGTTGTTTTATTATTCGTTGGTGCGCAACAACTCGTCGCGTCATTCGGGGTGAGTCATCATCCTGCCACTCAACGTGTCATCAGTGTCATCAGTGTCAACAGTAGACACAAGATGGGTTACCGACACGTTTATTTATCGGTTTACTTGACAGAATTTCATCTCGTTCAACTCACTTGTCCATTTACTCTCGCTTTCGATAATTCGTTCTTCATTAAAATAGTTTTTAAGGCCAAAAACCTCGTCCAACACGCTACAGTGTGTTAAGATTGACGTGTCTCCATTCTGGGCAATTTTAGTGTGAAGGATTTGAGAAATTCAATGTTCTAATAGTGTCTTATGTTTGTATCTTTTTTTATAGCAATTCTATTTTTTGAGTTTGACGAAACAAAGTAATAACATTTTATAATTGATATAATAAAGCAATGAATAAGAAGGCAAAGACAGAAAAATCTGATCAGCCAAAAGTGCATGTTATGCAGTTTATTTCACCATTGTTAAAGTCTGTTTTCTCACGATCAGTAATTTTGGCATCTTAGCTAAAAAACACCATAGTGTACTAGGGAGTTTTATTTGACACGCACTTAGGTGCATTTTTAGCATAAAACGAGGCATAATCTGAAAGCCACAACACTAAGAGCTAACTGATGTCTAATCACACCGCCTAATGTATTCGCGTTAGCTATATTTATGCAACAGTACGGCAAATTTTTGGCCCAGTGTCATAAATTTGCCTGAGGGTTGCTACACTAAAGTCAGGCCATTTTGCGACATGCAGCGAATTTGGTAGGCTGCATGACATATGGTGGTCGCACACGACCTGACGTATGACGGTTGCACACGACATGACGTATGATTGGTGCTGCACATATGATAAAATATAGATAGCTAGAATCAGAATCCCAACCAATACCATTTGTGTTTTCTTTCATTGTATCTGTAACACGGTAGTTGGTCTGTTGGCATGGTACTTGGTCTGTTGGCATGGTAGTTGGTCTGTTGGCATGGTACATGGTCTGGTGGCACGGTACATGGTCTGGTGGCACGGTACATGGTCTGGTGGCACGGTACGTGGTCTGGGGGCACGGTACGTGGTCTGGTGGCACGGTACATGGTCTGGTGGCACGGCTTATGGTCGACGTGGTTGATTGAACACTGGTGGACCGTTTTAATGAGGCAGATGTGGCCTGAGGTTGCCTGTAAATGATGTGGTGCGTGTACTGCTGCTTATTGCCAGATCAAGCGACCAGTCAAGTCACGACCGGTCATTGAGATGGGAACGCAGAAGAACAAGAACAGCGATGTCGACTACGATTGGATTCCCAAAGAGACGATCCAGCATCTCAGTTAGTGGACCACTCCGATAGTGTCTTACAGGACGCCTAACACCTAACACTCCTACCTGCCATCGCTTAATGCTTCAAACACTATTGGTCACATGTGGATTGTTATTTGCTACCAGAGAGAGCCCAGTGAAGCGCACAGCAGACTGTCAGTCGTGTCTAGTTGGATCGGCTGCATTCTTGCATGTTGCTACATTGAGTGTTGACCATAGTTCGATGTGGCTGGTGTGTACCACTGCCGCTAGTAATGTTCATACATCACCATAGTTCGATGTGGCTCGTGTGTACCACTGCCGCTAGTAATGTCCATACATCACCATAGTTCGATGTGGCTCGTGTGTACCCCGTGGTCACCCCACTGACCGTTGTATATATTGCAGACCGCTCGCCTGGCCGCTCCCCGAAGCAGTCGCCCAACGTTCGCCGCAGCAAACGCAAGCCACGCTCCGCCGGTGAGGACTGATCGCTCACCAACGCAGTCATCCAGTTTTTATCACCATCTTCGTTCCACGTTCCACATTTCATTACCACGACAACCACCATGACCCCCTCACCCCCCTCCCCTGCCCCGACTTTCCCACAGCCAAGCAGAGCACATGTTCTGTACATCAAGTGCCGTCTCAGCTTTCCTAAACACAGAACTAAGCGGTTTTATTGAAAATATTCCCATTCATCCCCATCGACTAATAAACGAACAACCATGTCGTTCTGTCGTTCTGTCATCTAAGATCTCTCTCTGTCCCGCGTCACTCTCTCAGTGTCATCTCTCCACTTTATAGAACCAAACGCATCGTCGTATCTATGCTCAGCGAGTTGGATAACAGAATAGCGAAGCTGACTCCTGCAATACTTGCACCAGTAGCCCCTCCCCCTCCCTTACTAGTGTGCAGGTCAGTAAAGGTGCTGGACAGCCAAGGTGCTGGAGAGCCATGGGAATTATGCTGAAATAATGCGATAGGTCACTGGACACTGGTCAGCGACTAGAAGGTCCACAGCTTCAGTTCTGTATGATTATGTAGTGATGGTTTCATTGGAGTGATTGCCTTCCTGCGTCATTCACTAGAATTGTGGCCATGTTTTTATGAAACAACGCGAAATAAGAAATTTGACTTTGATGTATTAAAATAGGATAAATACCACACCGTCTACTAAAAATCTAATGAAAAAAATCACAGTACATATCGTTTGATGATTGTGGCGTCTTGATTCTCATGGGATCGTTAATTCTAGCGTTTCGTCGCCCTGCGGTGTACCTGAACGTGCGGGGTATTTAGTAGGGCACATCACCCTCTAGTATTACCGTGCTTCTAATATATTCCATGACACTGTAGACCGGAGACGTGTGTAATAATGAGAACATGCTTGAGAACAAGTAATGGATAGATTACGTGACATACTCAGAATGAGGGGACGTACGTTGGAGGACCATTTAGGAAATTGATGCTACTGGTAGTAGAACATATTTTTATTTATTATAGTGAATGTTTTTGGTAATAAAGACACGTTGAGCGAGTGAATGTACAATAAACAACCTGATCGGTGTAACTCTGATCGTATAGCGATATGATTTTATAATTGATGGACAATGTCCAGGTCATAGTGATTAGCTCAGTATAATTTATTGACCCTGACGCACGCGCATCTAATGGCGATTTGTGAGCGTCCACCTTGTAGTTTAGTTACAGAAAATACCTTTAAGCTCATTTTACAAACGTTAGAGACGAATTTTGCAAAATGACACTTTTTAGTGTAAAAACGAAAGTACATTTATAGACCATAAGACTCCGTCAATAAAGACTGTCAGATCCGGTTTACAACAAAGTTCATGTTCACGGGGAACTATTTGACGCACATTAAACCCCACTCTCATGCTACGTGGAGAGAATGACATCCGTACGTCTCCCCGTTTTAGAGACGTCTACTGCGATGGGGATAAATGAGTTGGTGAGGATCGCTACAGAAAAGACAACCATCGGGTAGCTTCGAACCCGCGACTTCTTGCTGTACATTCGGAAGGCACGTTTGGAGACGAGCTACGATGAATAGTCAGATACACCGGTGGCCATAAGTTGGGGGAGTCTGGTGAAATCGCGATATATTGAAATTAAAATGAAAATGGTTATTTTAGGCAGATGCACGTGATCTCATTCAGCGCCATAATTATTTAGAAACGATTCCAAGCTCACAGACACGAAATGTTTGCGACACAATTTGTATGTTCTCCCAAACGACTCATCACACAGCGTAGTAGTGAAGGTCACTACTTAAAAACAGAAAATGATTATATGTACTTCAGTTGTTACTAATTATGTGTGTTGGCGTCGGCTGTGATACTAAGCTTACTTAGGCATTACAATAAATTGGTTATACGGTCATTGGGGGCATCAGCTTTCATTTTGCGGTGGCTCAAGTGTGTTGATATCCAAAAAGTTTATATTCTTGTTTAGAGACGATTATGTAAAAAGTTTCGCGGAATATGGTGCGTCAATAACTTTCAAACATCTTAATCAAAATTCAACGAGGTTTTTTGAGAACTTTAGGGCGAGATCGGGTCGTTAAGCTTGAAAGATTTGAGCCGAGATAGTCACGTTGAAGGAACAGGCATTCTCGAACACGAAGATATCCAAGCTCGTGAGATGTAGTCGTGGTACAGTAAGACGTTTGCGAGATATAGCGAGACAGGGGCTCATATGGATAGAACCAGAATAGGGAGACCAAAGGAAGTGACCTTGAGAGATGAGAGAACAGTAGTCTGTATGAAAGACCAAGGTTGAACACCCACGGAGAGTTCACTGTGTGAGGAGACCACTCGGAAGCTATATGTAAGACGACAGTTAAGCGCATACTATAAAAGGCAGGTCTCGTATGAAGAAATGCGAAGTAAAAGCCATTCATTTGTGTGGAAAATCGCATATAAAGGCTGATGTGGGCACGTATTCATGTTTGCTGGACAGGAAGCGAGTCCTTTTGTCCGATGAAAAGTTCAATCGCCTTGGAAGTGATGGAAGAATGTATGTGAGGGGGCGCTGCTCCCAAAGTGAGGGGCATTATGAAGGGCGGTTTTGACGGTGTGACCCTGCTTCTCTGCCAATGGGACCGGTCCCCTCCACCGCATTCACGGCATTATCGATCAGAATGTGTATTTGAACCTTATCAAAAATATCCTGTTACCCTCTGCTGAGGTCAATATGTGCCTCAGGTGGATATATCGGCAAGACAATGACCCAAAACAGTCAAACGAGTCGAGGCGTGGTTCAATGATAATGTTCGAGAGCTTATCGATTGGTCATCGCAGTCACCCGACCTGAGGATCTATGGATATACATTGATGACCAAGTTAAAGAGGCACCTAAAAACCTGAAGAGCTTGAAAACGCTTGAAAGAAATACTCGCGAAAAATGTACCAAGCTCGTGAGATCGGTGTTTGGTCGTAATTCACTCAGAGATATCCAGCGAGATAATGATTGTAAAATTGTCGGATTGATAGGATGATTTTGTAGATGGATTTTAGGATGGTTTTGGAAAATATTAATACATATGTGACCATATATTCTGTAGTATGATTAAATCGTGATTTGTAACATGGAAAGTTATATATTCGTACCGACTCCAAACTTACGGCCACCAGTGTATTGGTCATAACGTCATGACATCGATGCACGCTCTAGGACAACGCGAAACCGGGTACGACACAAAAACGGCTAGTGTGACAGTGGACGGGACGACCAGTGTTGATTGTCTCGCGAGCTTTTGTAATGAGACACCTCGTTTTCCATTCGTACGACGCGTATCGGGCAAATATTAATTCTAAAGGTAGCTGAAAAGTGATAAAGGAGAGATATTATAAGAACGATTGATATTGGGACAATCGTGTATCTCTACAGGTGAGCTCTTATTCTACCGAATAGTTAAATCTACTCTAACAGTTTGCGACTGAAATGAATATATCGTCCTTCGTGAATAAATAAGACTTGTCCCTACCGCACGTGACACTTTTCTGTCACGTCACCGTTATGTACAGCGGAAAGCTAATAGTCCTCGTCTTCATCGTCATCGTCGAATGAATCCGTGCCGACCTCCTCGTAATCTTTCTCCAAAGCCGCCAAATCTTCACGTGCCTCGCTGAATTCGCCCTCTTCCATCCCTTCTCCCACGTACCAATGGACGAATGCGCGCTTCGCGTACATCAGATCGAACTTGTGGTCGAGACGCGCCCAAGCTTCGGCGATCGCCGTCGTATTGGACAACATAGACACAGCTCGGAGGACCTTGGCCAAGTCACCACCAGGTACGACCGTTGGAGGTTGATAGTTTATTCCTACCTGAAGTATCGCATTTTAGAGATAGATGAGTGAACGGCGCGTAGACGAATAATATAATATAGCATACAATCTTTCGTATTACTATCGTCGATGATGACGAGACGACGACGATTTGAAAAATAAACTAATTTGCACGTGTGCAGCGCGAGCGTGAATGAATTGAGTTAAAAAAAATAAAAGACCCCACGTTTAATAAATTAAACCAGTTGCTATTTTTTTTGCGCTAAGACACGTTTTTCTGATTTTGGTACAAACGCGTGTAAATTGACAACTGAACGTCGGTTCGAACCCTTAATAATCATAATTTTTCACTGCAAAATTTCCCTATGTAGGCTATTTCCCTGAAAATAACATTCAATACTATAAATATAGGTATAGCTAACCTTGAACCCCGTTGGACACCAATCGACAAATTGAATCGTGCGTTTCGTTTTAATGGCGGCAATGGCTGCATTGACGTCTTTTGGAACGACGTCACCCCGATACAGCAAGCAACAAGCCATGTATTTACCGTTCCGAGGGTCGCATTTCACCATAGAATTTACTGGCTCGAAACAGGCGGTTGTGATGTCGGCAACCGTCATCTGTTCATGGTAGGCTTTCTCCGCCGAAATAATCGGCGCGTAGGTGGCGACAGGAAAGTGGATTCGCGGATACGGAACCAGATTTGTCTGGAATTCCGTTAAGTCGACGTTCAGTGCGCCGTCAAATCTCAACGAGGCCGTGATCGACGACACGATCTGTCCGATGAGACGATTCAAGTTTGTGTACGTCGGTCGATCTATGCCCATGTTCCGCTTGCAGATGTCATTTATAGCCTCGTTATCGACCAGGAACGCGCAATCTGTGTGCTCAAGGGACGTATGAGTAGTTAGAATAGCATTGTACGGCTCCACCACGGCCGTAGCAATTTGCGGAGCAGGATAGATCGAAAAGGCGAGCTTGGATTTTTTCCCGTAATCCACAGCTAATCGTTCGAGCAGAAGAGACGTAAAACCGGAGCCAGTACCTCCGCCATAGCTGTGGAATACGACGAAACCTTGAAGTCCGGTACATTGGTCCGTCATCCGCCGGATGTTGTCCATGGTGCGGTCGATCATCTCTTTCCCTGAGGAGGATACGTGTAATATAGAGTAGATGTATTAAGAGAATGATATTAACTCGTTGTGTAGGTCGTTATTAACCGTGGACAAAGCTTACATCAGAGTACAATGGATATAGTCATCCTACGTTGAGTAGCCAATGAAGAACAGCAATAAAGTCCTAAGTTGGAGGGCCCGTGACGTTACCTACCGACAGTGTAGTGACCGCGAGCGTAGTTGTTGGCTGCATCTTCCTTCCCCGTGATGAGTTGGTCAGGATGGAACAGTTGTCTGTACGTTCCGGTCCTCACTTCGTCTAAAATCATCGAAAGAAAACGTAACTCGACGTCTCTTGTGAATAAATTTGATTTTTGGTATTTCCTTTCTACATAAGCTTTGAAACGCCATAAAATAAGAGAGTTGTATATTAAACCATCACGCTCCAGTAGCGAACGTAGAAGCAAACAGCAAGACTTTAACAGAGATGTCAGGTACAATAACAGTTTGGTGGATATATCAGGGTACACTGTAACGATTTTTTATTTTAAACTGATTATAGTATTAAATTATAAGGCAACCTACAATCTGCCTTAACTTATAACGTATAGAGCAGACGAGAAAAATTGTTTTATAAACAAGAGAATCTGAAAACGCACAAAGAACAAAGAAAACATCAACTCTCGGTAATGGCGATAACTGAATCGTATATAACGCTATTCTAACCCACAACGGTCGGCTCAAGATCCGCGTAAATAGCTCGGGGAACGTGCTTTCCAGCACCGGTCTCGCTGAAGAACGTGTTGAACGAGTCGTCCCCGCCGCCGATGGTCTTATCCGAGGGCATTTGGCCATCCGGCATAATGCCGTGTTCGAGACAATACAATTCCCAACAGGCGTTGCCCATCTGAACTCCAGCCTGACCCAGGTGAACGCTGATTACTTCCCTCTGTTTTATAACGTAACAGCGGCAGGTTAAATGCTTACCGACAGTCCCCGGTCTGATTTATTTATAGATGATTACTTATACGATATACGGTGCCTTTATTATGAAATGTAAGTTTGTACAAACTTCCATATTTGTAAAGGAAACCAACATCGTCTGAAATAGCCTATCGTACAAGTCACTGTAAACCGTTCAAGCTCAGTCTTAATGTTTTAAGCAGAAACGTTCGCCAAAGTCTACTGAATAGACTTTCCCTGATCAGCACGGTATTCTCTATGTAACAAATTGCTATTTCAGCTTGGTAAGGTTGATCATTTCATACGCTACATGACTACGCATATTAAAGCTGAGACTATATGACCACGGGCGAGTGGTTTTTAGTTTGACCACGAGCTCGTGTCCTTTAGTTATGTCCGACATACGACTTACCATGATTTCAGTGTGTACTTGTCGACGAGACAAACGTGGATTGCTCACAATTTGACGGTTGGTGTCGTTCGTGAGATCAGTGATGTTGGGAACAGTTGTTATTGCTTTATATTGTCGACACCTTGACAACCACGGATGACAGAGCGTCGTCTCCAAGCGACGACTATGTTTGTCAACTGTCTCATCCAGCGCATCATTTTGTACGTCAACTTTATTGACAGCATCCGATCGAAGTATTGTCGCAACAGAAGCGTCACTTATGCGACATAAATATTGCCCATGTGAAAATTGACATCTCAATCGTTGATACTCTTGTTGCTAGAGTGAAATTGTAAAACTCATCTGAATATAATTACCCCTGCATGTTTGTCTCACTCTCAGTCAGACGTGGAGCATCGTTAGTTTTTACACTCGCAGCGATAGTCAGAAGTTATCGACACCGGAGAGAGAACTAGATTATTTAAATTGAGTTGTAGTAGCTGGCATTCCATAAATGATCGGCTTCCACGGTTTAAGCCGTCATCGTTGTTAACCATCCGTTTAAGACCACGAACGTAGGAAAAATGTGGGGGTGACATTTTTAAACTTGAGTGAAATGATACATTAACGGCTCTAGGTTTAAGAATCAATTCAATTAGTTTAGTCTGAAAGATTTTGCATTTTTTCTTACCTCATGAAACTAATACAGCTACACATATTGAAGATCAATAAATAATAATAATATAATATAAGGCCGTTATATACCCCTATTATATATATTATATACCCCTTACGTTATATACCCCTATTCCATGCAATGCATGCCCATTGGGTGTTCCACAGCGAAAAAAGAAATTAAATATAGAAAATGAATGAAATGGAAATGACTACTTTTGCGTAAAAAGATATGTTTTCAGTGCTGATTTAAAAGTCGCGAAAAAAATTAAGCTTCTCATTTTGAGTGGGAGTGAATTCCATAAATGCTGCCAGCCAAACGAATGCAGCGCCTGCGAGTTGTGGCCAAACGGCACATCTAAACAGCCGCCAGAGACACAGAAGCAGACGTGAGACGACAAGGGGCGCGTGTCTGGAGATCATATCGTCAATGTACGCAGGGCCAGAATCGTGCATAGCTTTATGAACAAAGGTCAGCACCTTGTGGGTAATCTTCTGTGATATAGGCAGCCAGTGTAGATCTACTAAACACGAGAGAATTTTGAGAGCTGATAAACCACATAAGACGCACTATTCTGAACCATCTGAAATCGACGGATGATATATGAAGGGACAACAACCAACAAAGAGTTACATTAGTCGGGACGGGATAAAAGCAACCAAGAGACAATGGTAACAGCAATCTATCTCATGCAGAATGTACGGTCTGATGCGTCTTATATAGCGAAGCTGGATGAGCGACATACAAGAGCGACATACAGAATCAACGTGATCAGAAAGAGAAAGATTTTTATCAAAGATGACACCGAGATTTCTGGCTGTAACAGACGCAACGCGAGAGAGCCAAGACTGAGGGAGACTGGGAAGTGTTGGTTTGACTGCCTGCGGGAAATAACCAAAAGCTCAGTTTTGTCATCATTAAGTCTGAGACGATTCTGTGGCATCCATTCTTTCATGACCCGCATGCAGTAAGATGCAGGGTCATTACCAGGAGAGGTATCAGCGCTATTGTCAAAAGGAACATAAATCTGGAAATCATTAGCATAAAAATGAAAGCAATGGTTAAGCTGACGAAGCAGATCTCCCAATGGAGAGAAATAGAGTGTGAAAAGAAGTGGTCCGAGAAGAGAACGTTGGGAAACACCACAGTCGCGGTGTCTAAGAGCAGATCGATAGTCACCCACGACAATAGTCTGGTTCTTACCAAATACATATGATTTCAGCCGTTCAAGCTTGTGGCCGTCGATACCCAAGCGTATAGTCAATAGTATCGAAAGCTGCGCAGAGGTAGAGTAAGACACGAACAACGGATGTAGACGGTTCATCAAGGAATAAATGGACAGCAGAATGATAGGCAGATTGGTTAGTTTCGAACAGAGAATTACACTCGAGGTAATCGGTGATCTGTGTAAAAACCGCTCGCTCAGTTACTTTCGAAAGGCGATTGATTGGGGGTAGATACAGGTTGATACGAGCGTCAAGAGTTGACTTTTTCTGCAACGGTTTAACTGCTGCGGTTTTCCTGATTGAAGGAACATACGAAGCTGCAAGCGACGCGTTGTTAATAATCAAGATGAACGGAGCAAGAGACTGTGAACAGCGCCTGAGCAGCCACTCCGGGATCGGATCTAATGCGCTCGATTGACCACGACTGATGAAAGATACGGTATCCTCAGGTCAAATGGGAGATAACGACGAGAGAAGACTATCCGTTAACGATACTTTGTTAGCGACATTTTAAATGACGACGTCAATAACATGCCGGATGTCAAGAATCTTGACGAAATCACGAAAAAATCAGCAAACTTCGGCGAGACACTCTCCCGAGTCGTGCGGTGGCAGTTTTGGTGACACGACGCGATGGAGCAATTTATTTATTGTCTGACAAATTGCGCCTTGATTACCGCCACATTGTGAAAATTTCTCACTTAAGTAATTGCTCTTCGCTAAGTCACACACTGAGTGATAATCTTGGCGCGCCTTTGTGTAAAAATGATAATCCGCGTCGGTACAAGATCTTGCGACCCGTTCAGCTTTGCGACAATTACGACGAGCTTTGACCGCAGCAGAGCAAAACCATGGGGGTAGACGGAGTCTTTGACATCGGCTATAGTAACCCGCGCATGGCTGTCCAGCAGCTGTTCTCGTGACGATTCATATATGGAGCACATGTCCTCAATAGAGGCATTGGGGGATAATCGATAAAACTATGGCAACCAACAATGGCGTTGTTAGAAACGTCAACATCTAGCGGCTTGAACTTCCGGTAGGTGAACTTACGCACATGCTTTTTACGAAATCGTGCGCAGCGAACATTGAACTCTATAGCATGGTGGTCAGAGATATATAGATTATGTGGGGCAATGTCAGAGATGACGCCGGACTCGTCGCGAGTGATGAAGAGGTCCAGAGTGTAACCCTTTTCATGGCTGGAAGTCTCAACGTGTTGAGGAAGTGAGCGCTGCTTAAGTAAAGCCAGAAACTGACGCGAGAAAGAGTCATCATGACGTACAACGTGGATGTTGAAATCGCCCGCAATTAGTAGGTCACTTTTGCCAGCGACCAGCGAGTCGAGAAAGTCAGTGAATTCAGACATAAGCGCAGCTGGGTGATAGATAACAGCAACGCGAATGTTTTCAACGACACACACCAACAGTTCAAATGTCACGTAGACTTTTGATTGAACAGCAGAGAAAGATAAACCATCTTTGTAGATGACTGCAACACCACCACCGCTACCATCTTTACGAGAAATGGCACGTACAGAGTAACCTGTCGGCGACAGTTCTTTTAGTACCAACTTATCACCTTGCTAGGAGAGCCATGTCTCTGTTAATAAACTACTCAAAACTTCCTAAGAATAACCCATAATATATCTATGCCAAGCAGGACTAAGAAAAGGTATGTGCTACAGTAGAAGGCGATACGCTCTGTTCATAAAGTTCCATATAACAGCCACATCAATTCATTATATTTTAACATCTGAATACATGTCTAAAATTACACAACACAATTGATTTGAAATCTGTCTAACAATGTACACTTGTACTGTGTATATTATAATTTACTTCCGAAAAACGCAAAACATTTTATTCGTGACAAATATCTGAATAATACGAGAAGTTGTAATGACTTCCAAAAAAATGGGCAAAAACAAGAGAAAAATGTCTATTCCGATCAAATAATGCTGTTAATTTATGAAATGAACTCAAATCTAATATTAATGTGTCAGTAAAATCAGTTTGTTTAAATCTCACTCGAAACATGATATAATTTGTCAATATTAAAAACTTCTAATAACGTCTAATGTTTACACTAATATATTGCTAGATCTTATATTTCTCTGTGTATATAAAAGTGTAGCATAGTAATGTTTGTTGTTAATTTCAGTACGTAATCGTGAATTTCATGCGTCAATTTTATGTGTCTAACAATTATATTATCAACTTCTACTTAACACGTACCCGAAAAGATTGGTTTCTGGTGATGGGTGTGTACACGCTATAAAAGTCTTTCTATCATCACTGTACCCCCCCTTTCAACAAATTTACTACTTTATTACGTGAATGCTATGTACTGTACATCTTACCAAAGTAGCTGTCACCACTTCTATATGTATTATTATGCGTGTGTAAATATTTGTGTCTTTAATAATATTAATAAATATAAATAAATAAATAAATAACTAAATAAATAAATAACTATTTGTGTGAATCTTGTATGTAGATTACTTTCATTCCACACACCTGAAGAAGTATATTACACATATAAATATATGCGAAAGCTTGTTTCTTAATGAATTATAATTAGGTCTCAAGAGGTATTACCTTTCTTTTCCCTCCGTTGTTACGTTACTACGAAACAAAACGTTACAATTCCGTAACATTCAGATTTCAAGCAGAAGGTCCGTTTGCTTTCAGTGTGTGAAACTCTATATCAGAATACCTCTTCGGGTTCAGGAAGGTGTCAGGAGAAGGGGGGACGACACTGAGATATTGTGTTAACAGTAGCTGAGTAGAGTTATTGTTATATAAAAAGATTTTAGAATAAATTTACAATAAAATAACAGTGTCAAACGTTTTTTGTTAGTTTTAGTCAATTTAGGGCGGTTATAACGAACTTGGTGTGGCCGGGGTCGCCCAATACCCGCCGGTCCCAGCGTGTAGATTTTGGCACGACTGAGTGGGGGTTTTTTGTATATAAAAGTCGTGTTAATTTTAGGAGTCAGAGTGCTCGTGGTTGTAGATAGAGCACCAACGTGTTGTATCGTTAATATTTTCTTTTTTCCGTTTCGTGGATAGTTAAAATTACTTAAAATATAATCTATAACGCCGCAATTAACATCGTGCTTGTTGATTGTGTACCGCTGTAATTATATTAATTAAAGCTCTGACTAATTTCAGTTACAATTACAACTCAAATACAATTTCTACATGTCTACTAGAGTGTGGAATGAATGCTTTACATTTGAATGATGCCTGCTGTGTGTACACCACACTACTGTACATATAAGGTCATACTCTATTTCCACTTTTAGAATACAGGCTAAGAATTGACAGATTATACTGTATAGTGATACACAGGTCAAAGATAGCTTATTTATGGTAGAGATCAACTGCAACTATTAACAGCATTTACTCATATAAAAAAATGAAAAAAAAGAAAAATAAAAGGCGAAAGAAGCCTCCAGACATTTGGACATTGAAACGAGAGGCCGAACAGGCTTCAAAAAAATTCATTCGGATATAAAAGGGGGCCAAAGAGGCCTACAAAGACTCGTTCAGCTATTAAAACAAAAGGCCGAAGAGGCCTAAAAATACTCTTCTGGAACATTGAAAGCATTTAGAAAATTTAAGATGATTGAAAAAATTTTTTAAAGTCAAATAATAAATATCGGCAAAAATTACATCCCCTTGGCCTGATAATAATAATGGAGCTTTATTTATAGTGTCGAATTATCCCTTGGTCAATAATGACAAGATGATGTCGATGAAACTTTACAATGTTGCAACTTAAAAAACATAAACGAATGAGATTATGGCCTGCAATGCCTGGTGGTGGTTTCAAACTTGTATAAAACTTGTACAATATACACAATATACACATACTTACGGTGATAACTACTTTGAATTATGAAGAATTAAATGTAAATATGTAACACAATGTGAACTAAGAACACGCATCATGATTATGCAATAAGTCAATGTGTAATCAAGAGTGAAGAGCAGAGTTTCGAGTTTGCATTTGAAGATGTTGAGAGTAGATGTTTCAATGTCAAGAGGGAGTGCATTGAAGAGTGGAGCGGAGTTGAATGTGAATGTACGATCACGGAAGTGTACACGCTTAGGTCTTGGGACAGATGATGATATGCTTAATGGATCTAAATGCGACCAACGCAATAATAATGCCTGCCACATTGCAGAGCTCTGTGACAAGCGGTACTTAAGATGTTTTAATAAAAATACAAACACCACCATAAATTACTTCCCTTAGATCAGATGATGACATCTTTAACAAATCTAAAAGAAACTAACGCTAAGAGAATATCTCCCAAATAACAAACCTCTACGATAAATGTTTCATGAGAAGACGTTTTGAAGAAAATGTTAACATCGGACGGATGGACGGACGAACGACGCCTGATCAGAAAAGCTCACCGAGTACAAACTGCGGTGATATAAAAATGGAATTAATATTTCAAATGCTAGTGAGGCAGGTGATGATGGAAACTAAAAAAAACCAGAAGGACCTCAGCATCTCACAGCAAATCAACTAAAGGAGTTTGAAAAAGACTCAAGTAGACTGCCGCTGCCTGTCGTGTGTCACCACCAACGGTGTGAGAGTGGGGCACGTCTGGCGAACGAATCACGATCAACGAATCAGCTCTAGCAACACATGATCTTATCGCGGTCATTATCAAAATTATCCATATAGATGTATGTAATAGAGACTTTATATAATAGAGACTTTATGTAATGGAGACTTTATGTAATGGAGACTTTATGTAATGGAGACTTTATATAATAGAGACTTTATGTAATAGAGACTTTATGTAATAGAGACTTTATGTAATAGAGACTTTATGTAATAGAGACTTTATGTAATAGAGACTTT
>WURV02156463.1:0-16392 GCA_011762755.2 Epimenia babai
ACTGCCATCCATTGTCTATTTCTCCCGTTACCGAGGCACAATCGTTAGTTGGCATCAAAAATCCCGGCCTGCAAGACCGGGATCTTCAATACGATGGCCTGAGTCTATCACAGTTCGTCAAAATTTCTGAGGAACATAAAGATGCTCGGGCAGCACCTTGCGTTCGTAGTCCGGATTGAAACGGCGCTCCGGCAGGTTGATCTGCTCGTGTGGTATTTCCTCGTATGGCATCTGCGACAGAAGATGACTGATGCAATTCAGTCGCGCCTGTTTCTTGTCATTACCCTCGACGATAAACCAGGGTGCCTCGGGGATATTGGTACGCTCGAAGGTCTCTTCCTTGGCCTTGGTGTAATCTTCCCAGCGAACACGGGATTCCAGGTCCATCGGCGACAGTTTCCACTGTTTCAGCGGATCGTGAATGCGCATCAGGAAGCGTAGCTGCTGCTCTTCATCCGTGATCGAGAACCAGTATTTGATCAACCGTACTCCGGAGCGGACAATCATGCGTTCAAATTCCGGCACATCGTTGAAGAACTGCTCGACCTCGTCCTCGGACGCAAAGCCCATCACCCGTTCAACACCGGAACGGTTGTACCAGGACCTGTCGAACAGAACCATTTCGCCGGCAGCGGGCAGGTGCGGCACATAACGTTGAAAATACCACTGGCTCTTCTCACGCTCCGTTGGCGCAGGCAAGGCGACGACGCGGGCAACGCGCGGATTGAGGCGCTGGGTGATCCGCTTGATCACACCGCCCTTGCCGGCGGCGTCCCGGCCTTCAAACACAACAACGATCTTCTCGCCGGTGTGCTGAACCCAATCCTGCAGTTTGACCAGTTCCGCCTGAAGCCTGAGCAGTTCGTGAAAGTAAGCGTTCCGGTCGATCGGTGACTTGTGCTTTTTCTCGGAAATGAACTGGAGATCCCTGGCAACCAGAAAGTCATCGATTTCCATTTCCAGTTCTTCGTCGAGAGTATCCGCCCATTCTGCTTCAACCCAGCTCTTTGCACTTTCGTCTGTCATCAATCGATCCCTTTGAACAATCTCAAACCGTTGTCTCTAACCCACGCAGAGTGTGAACAACTTAACCATGTAAGTTTTTTGACAGTCATGCCAATTCGACGAGTTCAACAGCCTTTCATCACATTTTCATCGCCGCAAACAACTTGAAAATGAATGAACGTTCATTTAGCCCGCGTCTCTAAAAACGCGTTTTATTTTCCTGGGCCTAGTAGTAACTGACTATAATACTCGAGGTCGTTAGTGTTGCTATTCTACCATGAGTTGCTCAACTATTCAGCAGGCATCGATATAAGGGGCACAACTCTAACTCTCATGCTGTTTATAATATAAGGGAGATTATCGCCGAAGGCCGAAAGGGGAAGGTGGATATTTCTCGTGACGTGAAACCGGTTTTTTATGCGATAAACATCAGACATACGCCGAGCATGTAACGTCAAACACGAATAATTTAAAATCGTGAGAAACGAATACGAATTGGACGACATGAACATTGGTGCATTTTTTTCCTAAGAAAACCGGAAGTCATTTGGTGCGCGGGTTATATCATCGTTCAAGGCGTGGGATCGGGGTGTCTTGGTCATGACTCGCTCACCGTATTATGTCATTAGTAGCAAGATCTCGTGTAGATTATGATTCAGGTTCACGAATGCTCGCTTTATGGTCACTTCCGGTGCGTGTTTGGTTGCTGAGAGGCGAGGGGTGGCCAGAGAATCGGATTTGAAGTTGTCACTGGCGATGCCGGGGATCGTTCTGGTTACCCCTTGATTGCATTGGTCATCTATACCAGTCGCCTTATACCCTTCGACAGAGATTTGCATCCAAAGCGTTCAAATCCTATTTGCATACATACGTATGTACATTACATACGTACATACGACTATAACTGGACACGCATGCAATGAAAATTATATGATTTAAAGTGCACTAATAGCATCGCTGTCTAACACACTTTACATCAATAAATACACCATTTCAAAACAGTAATATGGTTTAAGGGTGGTCAGAAAATAACACACATAAATCTGCACTAAAACAGTGATGAGCTTCCAAACTAATAACTAAAAAGGCTGCAATAATAATCGGGTTAAACACATATTTCTGCGATGTTTCAGCAATTTCAAATATATGTAATATCGTAGATCGTATTGTATGCATCAGATACATTATATGTAGATTAACACAACAAAACTATGATTACAGTTGCTTGGTAAAAATACTAGCGATGATAACGATAATTCTTGATAATTCATTAGTTGTAAGTTGTGGAGTTTGGTAAACAAGTGCGTTTTTACTAGACTTTAAATCGATTTATACTCTTGGATTGTCGCATATTAAGTGGAAAAGCTTTGAAAAGGCGAGGAACGGTAACGTAGAAACCACGGTCGCCTAAACTTACGCGTTTCGTACGAGGATTGATGAGGCTAAGTGAAGAGTTCGATCGAGTAGAGGGTACAAGTGAAGTAATGCTGAATGTTGAAGAGAGGTAGACAGGAGCAATACGTACCATCCTGCATACGTGCATAGGTACTTACATAAAAGCATAGCTACATACGTACATACGCCCATGCCTATATCCGTAGATACTTGCATAGCTATGTGCGTACAAACTTGCATTCATGTCCTATGTTCATACTTTCATATGTCCGTACATACATACGTACATACATAAATACGCACATACCTACATACGTGCATAAATGCCGACATACTTACACACACAGGTACATACCCACACATGTAGATATGTACATACATACTTACGTATATATGTGCATGCGTACATACTTACCTCCGTACATACAGACGTCCATACCTATACATAATATAATTACAGTTAGTAAGTGAATTGCCTGAATGCACTTTCTGGCTGTAATATCACAGCATAAATATTTCCAATCAATCAATGAATCGTTTGCTGAAGCACGAAGTAGGTCAATAGAATGGGAAAGTGGGCCACTGCATGCACTTGCCTCTAAAAGGATTGAATGAAATCATCGTTTCTGGACATACTCCAAAATCGATAATCATAATTATTGTTTCGTGACGGAAAAGTCTCCTATATCGGTAACATCACCAGTTTGTACCAAACGGTACCAGTCGGTAATAGGGTACCATACCTAGATAAGTAATAACAATGATCGAACTTTGGGCGTAACTGACCACAATCTTGTGTCATTAGCATTATTTTGAATATATAGGTTAATTAAAAGAGATATCGTCCTCGTCCAGTGACAAGATTCACGATAACGTTTAGTTTACAAACTCCGTGACGTTGCAAAAATAACATCATATTGCAGAGAATTGCCGACCTGCTTCGTACGTCCTCAGATCGAATTTGGAAGATCGCTACGTAGATCAGCGTTGCTTGTGGTTGTATGTAACTGTTATTATTTATGATTCATTAAACGTGGCGCGGTTTTACTTCCTGTGTTGTCGTTAAGGTGAGAACGATCTGAAGGTCTTGAACTGGTAATTCGATGATATGTTAACATGCCATGATTTATCAGGATTTATAAGGATTTTCTTTAGTAAAACATGCTTTTTTATTATTATTTTAATACGACAGTACACAAAAGTGTTAAGGACAAATGTGAGGTTAACACCTTTCAAAACTAATTGAATTGATTCATAAACGTGCCGTCGCATTATATTATGTGTTTTTGATGTGTTTTCATGTGTTATCCAAGCTTATGGAATGGAAATGAACGTGTTTAGCAGTTTGATTTGTCCACAGACGGATAGGGTCGTGAAAGATTCAAGTTCACGTATTTTTGTACATTTTTGTAGGTGTACGCAGTTATCTAAATATGCCATCATTGATTTTTGTAGGAACGGGGCTATTTTCTATTGAAAGTTTTTATGCTCCATACCGATATTACCTTTAGACATAAGATAGTATTTATAAAACGAATTTTATAGCCTTTACTTTTTGTGATCTTTTTCTTAAGAATGACTTTTTTGCGCACGTTTAGCCAATGGTGTGCGAGTATTCAAGACGTAACTGTCAGGTGATAACATTTTTTCATTGACTTAAAATACTACTACAAAATGGCGGCTCGTAAGCCGGTTGACGTTTGAAACCGAAAAATAAATTAATACCTACCGAGAAACGGCTATTTTATGGGACGTTTTTTATGGAATGCTGCTTTTTCTTTTCTTTCCCGTCGTAAAATTGTCATTAGCGATGACGGTTGTGATGACAGCAGCGGTTAATTCAGTATCACTCAGAATAACTGGAATCCGAGGTTGTATCCGCCATCTTTATTTGATGACGTGTATCACGTGGCAACTGGCATTATCATTATCGATAAACAAAAGTACCTTGGTGTAAACAACGCTCCGCGCAATAAATTGCTGTCAAAAATTAGCGCAAGAAATATCGCAGTGTTAAGTAAATGAAATTTATTTGTTTCAAGAGTACTTATAAGCAGAGTCAACACACACTTTGCATGAAACTATAGCCTAACGCTCTAAGACTACAATGTAATTACCTAAATTATATATAATTAACACCTAACAGTATACAGGCAATACATATTAAATAATTATATATAATTAACACCTAACAGTATACAGGTAATACATATTAAATGTTAGATACAAGTCTAACAATATTGAATAATACAGTTGAAAGTAAAACAATTATCGAAATAAAATTATTTGCAGGAAAAGTCGCCATCAATATGAAGAATTAGTAAAAACAAAAATAGGCAATCTCTCTTTGAAAGTGTTGATTCACGGTAAATTAATAGTACTGTTGAACTATTTAGCGAAAGCAATGCCAAATAAATGTGTTTTGAGATTGCTTTTAATTGGCTGACAGTTGTACATTGTCGAATGTAGGCTGGGGGAGCATTGAAAAGGCGAGGTGCAGCAGCGTAGAAAGCACGATCCCCAAAATTAACACGTTTAGTCCGAGGAACTGCAAGCGTGAGGGAGGAAGACAAGCGGGTTGTACGCACAGATGTGTTGATTGAGATTGTCGAGGACAGAAAAGGAGGAGCCATGCCATGGATACCTTTGTGAGAAGGATTTTGTTGGTTATACGGGATATGACAGGTAGCCAGTGGAGTGATGGCAGAGCAACGGGAGGTCTGCGAGACACTCAAGCAGCGCTGTTCGGTAATTTTTACAGTCTAGTGAGTTCAGTGGAAGGCAGATTTACATAGAGTGAATTACAGTTGTCGATTAAATAGTCTATTCGTCACAACACTAATCTTGAAATAACATCGGAACCAGGACAGCCACGTGATGAGGTCACCTGTGTCACGCGGGTACGAGTCGCGTGACTAGAATTGATATGATATGACGACCACTGACATTCTAAAAAACCTCAGCAACAATCTGTTTATATTATCTTACAAAATTTAGTTTCAAATGCTTTAAAAATGCATTATAACTATTTATTATCTACTTTAACATAGTATAAGCATGCAGTGTGACCCACTCGGGGTTACGTGACAGGGTCAATGTTCGCGTGTTTGCGAAATTTTCCGAATGTTCGGTATATTGACGCGTTTACACACATCATTTCAGTCACGCTTTGCTAACTCACCGTGAGTCTTTCTGCCTGATTTTACACTCGCGTTAGTTTTCGTAATTTTGCCTACTTTGTGTTCTCGTTTGCCCGCGTTGTAACGTACTCAAATCCGGGATGTGTATTTCCTGATTCGATTCTCTGTCCCCGGCTTCAATTGAATCGATATAAAAGACAAAGTTTAATATCATAACTACGTGAGTCCCATGAAATAGTGGGGCACTCACCGTGGGTCATTGCATCTCCACATGCAATGTAAAATAATTTGTCAATATTAATTTATGAAATCTTGATAGAAATTTTGAGTAATAATGCTCACTGTGTTGATGGTTATATTATTCACAATATTATAGTCTATACGTCTATACATGTTTATTTATTATTTCAATTTGTTTTCATTGAGTTATTGCAGTTATTGTTATTGTTTAATTTGCCAACTGTAGGCCATCTGTTATTATGTTTACTGGTGCTGTTTGGTATAATTTATACCTAATAAAGATATGCACCTACATTAGATTACTTCAGCAACATTATCTTGTATCATTTATCGCCGTAATCATAGCCATTGCCGTCACCGGGAAATGCCCTGAACTTTAATGACCTTCAATTTTTACTTCTTTCTCCGATAAGGCTGGAAGAGATCTATCAGACTATACCAGAGCGATATTGTATTAAATTATCGAGTCTTATCGCCATAATCAAAACCGTTACTGTCACCACGAACCTATTACATTTCCCCTCTGACGGCAGTCCGCACAATCAACAGTAGTCACATGACTAAAACCTTATAGCTGATATCCAGTTATCCCTGCAACAATTCATCACAATGAATAAGTTCTCTCCCATTGTCATGGTGAGATGGTTATTTTACACTCTTACTGAAAAGTGTTAATCAAGCTGCGTAGCATATATAACTCAGTCAGTTACGAAATGATGCACGATCATTTCTCGAAACAACTGGTTCATAGTTAGACTCGAACATTATAATAAATATTATTATACAAACTTGTGGCTGTGGTCGTTGACTCTCCTTCACCAGTTCATCCAGTAGAAATCTCGCTTTTTCCAAGATATGTTGCGTTTGCGCATCACGACGTTTGCGCAGAAACACGTTGTCGAGACTTCCGCAGAACGATTTCGCGTCTGCTATCAGATCCTTCCTCGATTCGGCCATTCCTTCGCGTCGCAAATGGCACTGAAATTTCCAATAATTACACACCTCTGTGTACGTTTATAAGAGCGGTACCCCTTGCAAGCAATCGTAACTCGGTGTATGTGTACTTAGTTACGGTGCTGACATCGTTGGTGTTGTTCAACTACATCGACCCCGGCCAATGCATGGATGGGTGACCGTCACAGACCACCACCCACGGCGACAACTCAACATAACCATCTCTCCGTGCGTAGACAAATGAAGCTTTGCGAGAGCTGGGAATGTGAATGGACATACCTCACGATGCACTAGACCTGCATACTAGCCCGATGTCTAGAGTTCCTGGTTGAGAGCTACTGATACGGAGAACAGAACAGTTCGGCGAAACATTCGTGACACTGAAGGGATATTACGTACATCGCTCGGGGACTAAATGCATTAATCCTATCATAATCCTCTAGCTACCTTTTATATATATATAGATAATTACATGTAGTCAATAGACATAATACTTTTTACTGGACCTCAATATTTTTGTCGGTTACGCTCAATGTCACGAATGTCTGTATTAATTATATAAATCAAGTGAGGTGTCTTCAGAAATATAAAGAATATATGACATGCAAATACCTTGTTTACGGCCAGTGTGACTAGTGATTGCTGTTTCGATATTCTCTATTACTTCCTTATTGACGTCAGATCCAGTGTTGTGTAAGTATTAACAAACGTATTTAAAATATCTGCCCGCATTATTTGACGGTTCCCTAAATACTATGCTGTAATTTACTCATGTCTAGTGATAGCTACAGTAAATAGAGCGCTGTTAACGCAATATAATTATCAATGGTTTTTCCATCTTTAAGCGTGATTTCCCAAAATGCATGTGATGCTGACGGCGACGACGATGATGATATAATACTCAATAAATAGACGTTACCAGAATCATTTTATGGTGTTAAGTATGACGTAATGATGCGCATTTTAGGAGTATATTTCTTTTAAATTATTTGTATTAAATCGAATAATCATAAACGGTCAAATTAGTAAGGTTATCACAGATGTAAGGACAAAACTCCAAGTATAAAAGTAAAAACATATTAAAAATAAACAGTTTGTAACTATAGACGATGTGCGGACCGCCAGTGAATAACTTTATAACTTTATAAATCAATTAGCCGAATACTAGTAATGTAACGCGTAGTCAATTGAAGTATGTTGAACATATCGTGTTTAATTTCCGTAACGCGCCTCCTAAAGCTAATAATAGAAATACAGTCGCGAAGTCACATGATGCGTAGATGGAAAATCCCAGTATAAAATACCCAAATGAGACGCCAAATATCGACAGTTGGTGTTATGTTAGTAACTTCATATAAAATTAATACGAGAGCGTATCGCGCAATATCCGTTATGCACTGTGTACTTTGAATATAGACTTAGATAAAACGAATTTTGAACTGTGATACATCGCAGCTAAGATAATTAACAAACCTTCACGTATTTTTCCGACAAAATTCAAGAAGTAGCTGAGTTGTGTGTGTGAAATCGACGTTTTAGGCCTCAGTGTGACTAGTGATTCGGTTTACATCGCTACAAAGGCTTTCCACGGTGAGTCACTAGCAATGTCACTTGCAGGCAAGTCGCTATCCAGGAAAATCGATCGTATCCCCTCGATAACTGCCAACGCTGCTCCCCGTACTATATTACATAGAAGTGACGTTCGTACTGGGAGATAACTCTTTCGAATATAGTGCCACAGTATTTTTCTTTCAACAATAATTGTGTTCGTGTAATTTCTTCACCATGAATCGACAGTTTGGATATATAATTCGAATGTCCAAAAATAGTTGTAATTCGAATTACGGGGTGAAATTTTTTTGTAAATTTTTTAAGCTTATGTTTTTGCCATCGATAATTATTATATTAGTCTTTCATACGACATGTACGCGATAATATTTCCCGACGTATGTCGTGTTATTATATTTATGTGGGTAGAAAATTGAACTCTTTGACTATTGAAGATCTTAAAAGTTGCAACAAGTCACGTAAATGACCGAAATTTCTCAAGTTTGGAAGACATAAAATGCTGGTTAATACAACAATATGATTTCTGTATCTTAACGGTTATCCGTAGAATAAACTGCATAAAATAGTACTCCAAAGTACCACTTAAGGTATATATTACTTGAAAGCATGATAAAAACCGAGGTGCCTCGCGTGACACCAATAATAAAATTTTTGGATTTTTTGATGATCAATAAGAATACGACCCGAAGTATGGGTATGACGAAATGTATTCGACCCAGATACCCCGAGGGTGAACGTTGCCATGACGGCAAGTGCCGATCGATTGATTCGTGACTCACGGAGCGGCTGTTCTTGTTGCCCATGAGCGCGACAGTCTCCCCTGCACAGACTATTATGACGTGCCGTTTTTGGTTGAATTCTTTAATGTTCTCATGTAGTTGATATAGAATTCGGACTAATTTATGTTAGCTATTCGGAATGTTGCTTTAAGTAATATTAACAGTGCCTTAACGTGCAGCAAATTATCGATCGGTCTGTTATTCACTCACCCTTTTATTTGATTACGGCGTATTAATATCCGAAAATATCTTTGATTCCGCTTATAACTTAGAGCGCGTATTTCATTAAAATTGTCATCTACAAAGTTATTTCAGGTGCATTCGATAGTTATGCAATTAGTTAAAAGCTTAATGGTTTTTACGTTAGCGTTAACACTATTGCAAGAGGATTCCTGTCTTTAGGGCGGAGCTAGACAGCGTATCGATCGATGTCTTCTCACACGACTGCATTAATTAGCATAAAAGGATAAACAAAGACGTCGATCGCATTGTTGATGCAATGTCCGTTATACCATATTTATACTTGCCTGTAGACTGAATTTAGTTAATGTAACTTTTGCGTGCCCATGCCATAAGAGTTGGTTCTTGTATTTTTAGCCAAGGACGACGCGAGAGAACATGAACGAAATCGACTGCGATCTAAACAAGGGCCCGCAATTGGAAAGTGACGTTGATCCACGAAGTTCGGTTTGCACGGAAACATCCGAAGATGCCGACGATAGCCGCGCCGAGCAAACAGAATCAGTCTACGAAAGTGAGGAGCCAGATCCAGAAGAGGTGTACGATATCGTAGCGGCCATTGACTTCGGAACGACATTCAGCGGTTATGCATTCTCCCTGTCGAACGATAAATCAAACATTTACGTGAACAAAAACTGGGGACAGACGCAGGGCTTTTTACTGTACAAGACACCGACATGTCTTCTGCTTAATTCGGATGGAGAATTCGAGGCTTTTGGATTCGAGGCTGTATCCAAATACAATGATCTTGGAGATGAGGAGGCTGATGACTATTTCTTCTTTGACCGATTCAAGATGAAGCTTTATAACAACAAGGTAAATTAATTTCGTTTCTAAAATCCGTTTAACACGAATAATACAGTATAATTAACGAGGTTTGTAAAAATGCTGCAAAACAGCAGTCTTGTAACGAAAATGTATTTTGATCCCAGAAAGTTACCGTTTGAGTAATAGAGTTCAAGAGAATGTCAAAGACATGTGGTTTTTATTATTTTTGGCCCAGTATGGTGTCTGGTTGGATTAGATACAAACTGGGTTTCCCGAAGGTGAATTCAATAAAATATGTGTTCTATACATGATCGATAAATGAGCATAACATAACTATTACTGAATAAATAATTGATGCATTCAGGAGCTGAAAACCGACATGACAATAGAGGCAGCCAATGGAAAGTCTCTTTATGCCGTTGACGTGTTTGCCAAATCATTAGCGTGCATGAAATCCCATCTTGAGAAGGCTGTTGAATCGCACATCGGACACCGTCCCGACCCCTCGACCATCAGATGGGTCATAACCGTGCCGGCCATCTGGGACGAGAAAGCTAAGCAATTCATGCGCGAAGCCGCTTATACGGTATTCACTAAAAACGCATACATAGGAGCAAAGTACTTTTTACCACATTTCATCGGAGTGTTTTTTTTTTCTTGTTCTCAACATTAGGACCGTATGCTTTTGATATTTTTCTATAGACATCAGATGTATTATCAACCTATTGACGACATGCATGCGCGCATTCTAAGGCCATCAACCAGGAAACAGTGGTAAAGCCCGTCAGCATATATTTTATAAGCGCTACTCGCTGTCCAGGATCCATAATCGATTGATTAGGATCGATTAATTATTGGTCTTCCTGGTGGCATGACTGTGTATTGCGTGATGTGTGGGTATCTCTATGTCGACTGGTTTCAGTTTCTTGTTATTGAGTCTGGTTTTAAGCTGGTGTTTAGGTATCGTGTTAGTCACATTATTTTATTGAGAGTGAGAGTGCTTCTTTAATAATAAGTTCCTATGTCCTATTACACCACGTTATTCGCGTACGTATCACGCTTGTTGATCTCAAAAATAGTTACGCGGTTTTAGGCTCATCTGATCGAATCAAAGACAAGCAATCAGATGTTGACAGCGCTCGAACCGGAGGCCGCCTCGCTTCACTGCCGTACTCTGCCAGGCAGTACCTTCGTTGGTCATAAGAAAGACAGTTCGGCAGCTAAGCTCAGCCTGGAACCTGGTACAAAGTACTTGGTCGTCGACGCTGGAGGTAAACTTAATATCGTAGTGGATTTTAAGATTTAGTTCCGATTAACTTTCATTAAATTTTATTTTCAATTCGAGTGATACATTTGTTATATGAAATAAATTTCGAATATACAACACCTTTATTTCACCCAATAACAATTTTTCTCTTTCTGTAAGATATAAAAATTACACTTACACTTCATAAAAAAACTTCAGTTTAACCGATTTGGAGAATTCGTTATTTCTACTATAAAATGTAACCAAAACCGAGGGAAAAGATGAAAATAGCCTATACATGTACGTACATACTGTGGTAGCCGTGTGAGTAAGTGAAAATATATAAATCTACTACCTTTCTCTAATAGGGCCACGGCTACAACACGTGCGCATCACCCGTTCTTTTAAACATATCGAAATACAATGCTAGTACTCTTGAACTCTACAAAACCGCTCACTCCACATCTTAAGGCAGACTAACCCTAGAATCAACACACACCCCCTAAAGAAAATTACGCAGATTCCCACTCTCGCTAACTGTATCAAATGCGTGGTAAATGAAGAAGTGGTAATACCTTTATGACTCGCTACAAAAACATTCTTCATCTGGCGAATGATGGAACATCTCGTTCGAAATTAGCTATATATGTGTCAGATCTCAGTATTTGGACAAGCGACAGTAAAAACTCATCACTGTAGTCGGATAGAAACCTTAAATCCCCATTACGACCTTTTGTGAAGACAAATTAGGTTCGTAGTCATTTTCAATTTATGAATATCTCCGTGCAGTTGGCTTTTATAGTTGTGTGATTTAACAATGGTCACTTGGGAGTTATCGTCAATAGCATGAAAATTTTTCAAGGCCCTCGACGACACTGCGCAATCTATGTGCAATTTTAAGTATTTAATCGAGGTATAGCAGAAGAAGATACAAGACTAGCTATAGTGACTAGTGATTGGGTCAGTAGTATATGGTGCTCTGTTAGATAATAAAATTGTGTTGGGCTTCTTTTATGTTATTTTTGTAGTGGTGCTATCTGTTAATTGCAGGTATCGATTGAAGTTATTACACTAATCTAAAAATATTACTTGCTTCATATCGCTTAAAATGCACCATTTTGATTTTAGGCGGAACTATCGACATTGTTGCGCACAAGGTCCGTTCTGACGGTCGCGTGAAGGAGCTTCTCAGAGCAAGTGGTGGGGCATGGGGAGGCACTATGGTCGACCAACAATTCGTCGATCTCTTATTTAACATTTTTGGAAAAGAATTTATGAGTGAATTTAAGCGGTCACACCAAAAGGATTATCAGGAATTATTGCAGGACTTTGAAATCAAAAAACGAGCCGATGGAGAGGTCATTAGAGTCTCGCTGCCTTATAACTTCTGCAATTTCAAACACGATGATCAAACGGTGCCGGCTCTCGTGAAGAAATATACCGAAGAACATAATTTAGGAGTAAAGTTTTCTTCAGGTAAACTCGTGATGACTTCGGCAATCATAAAATTACTGTTTGATGATGTCATGAAACAAATTACCGATCACGTTGCTGAGCTTTTACAAAAGTCCAAACTGGCCGATTGTCGATATATTTTCCTGGTAGGAGGTTTCGCCGAATGCGCGCGTCTACAACGTGAGTTAAAGGAGCGGTTTAGCGACCGGGTTACAGTTTTGGTGCCGGAAGAAGCAAGTTTGGCGGTAGTGAGGGGAGCGGTGGCGTTCGGCCACGACCCCGGGTCAATCGGTCAACGCGTGTGTCGGTTCACATACGGTGTCGGCAGTTATCTCCCATTCGAAGAAGGAGTGCACCGACAAGATCTCAAGGTTGAATCGAACGGACAAGATCTGTGCCGGAATATCTTCCAAGTTTGGGCAGCAGCCGGTGAGATGATAGACTATAACGAAATCTGGAGTGAAACGTACACGCCAATCGTGAAAGACCAACAGGGAATAATATTCGAGTTTTACAAATCTCGTAAGAAAATCGTCAAATACACGGACGAAGTAGGTGTGAAAAAATGCGGACAACTCATTATCCAAATGCCAGATCATACTGGGGACATGAACAGAGCGGTGGATCTGGCAGTAAGGTTCGGTGGTACGGAACTGGAGATAATGGCGTACGATCATACTAGTAAGACGAGAAGAGTTACAAACATAGATTTGCTAACTTCCTGATTCCTGCAGGACACCAAGTTTGACCTTGAATAGCTATCGCTTGGATAACAATACTCGTCGCTCAATTGTCGAGGCGGTCGGTGTTGATGCTGAAATCGCATCTGAAGTCAGATAAATTGTAATCATAGGAGTAGTGACCGGGTCTCAGAGACGAGTCACGTGAAGGATGTTAATCGTTTTTTAATCATCGACTTAAAGCGAAGGAAAATATTTAATTTGCAGATCCTGATTAAGCCCGAGAAATTCACGATCTTTATTGAATAGAAAATATCCATAATTGCCATCAGTTCAAAAAAATACACACTACTACAGTGACAATAGAAATTTACACATAAGTATGGTTATTTGCTAGTTTGTCTTATCAGATATTTACTTCGACATTCGATAGACTCTTAATTTAACTAGTTCGAGATGATTCAAGATTTTTGGAGTATACTCAGCTCGGCGATATTGTGTTGAACTATATTTATACAGCACCTGGCAAACGATTTGTTGAGTGTAAAACAGTACTTATGAATGAATGTGACCAGGTATACTCGTAGCTCAATCGATGACTGCTGTAACAGGTATTATCCAATGCAATCGGAAATAAATTTTTTGTTTACTCTACATTGAATACAAGTACAAGAATAGACGTTAGTTACCCGAAGGCATTTTAAATATGTAAAATGGACGAAAATACTCAATGTAGCCCATCTATCAAGGCAAATTCATCTTTGCGAATAGGCTTATTAACTATATCGATATAGCTTATCTTTGAATAGTCAGCTGTATACAATCAGACCATACTCCACCACCAGCCGCGTGAAAAGTTACGCTGTCCGTCTGTTAAAGTTATAGCCAACCAGCTGATGGTAGATATCTACAAATTTCAGCTTGTTTCATGTAGTGGAACACATGGGGAAAATGCCCGATATGCGCGGATTCGAACTCGTTACTTTCTACGTAAGTCGAGGTTTTCGCCACAGATGCCGACAACGATAGTAGGGCTGTCGCTAATGGTATGATGAAGCTCTATTGTAAGAAGCCATGACGTGTAATAAGTGACTGTCTGGCATGTTTATATTGAAAATAGTCGACATGGAAAATTAATTCGGTACATTAAAAAAGCTAAAATTTGCGCCTGAATGTCTCTAAGAATGTCTTCTCACCCTAAAATTGGCGGTGTCTATCGTACATTGACATGATACGATCCTGCAATTTCTGCCTAATTCCAAATTTGAATTGTTTACTCAGCTCACTCCATATATTAACAAGTCACAAACTAAAATCGTTCGATTACTTCCCGATAAGACACGATCGCTTCAGACCAGCTACACTGAGAAGGCGAACGGGACGTCCACGATTACCACTTCTACTAGAAGTGTGTCGTCTGCGCTGCGTGCGATGTCGATGAAAAGAAGGAAATATCCGGGTCAGATTCACACAGTAGACACCCAAAATCTATCAATGTTAAATTAAATGAAACAATAATTCATTCATTCGTTGACTCACCCACGAAATCTCTGTTGAAATTCATCATTGATTAATTCTTTCGTTCAACTTTTCTCTATCGGTGTGGTTTATCGGAACTTCCGGAATGACAGTCAAGTAAACGCGCATAACGAGGATCTGGAACTCGAGACCCCTTAACTGCGGCCACCATGTTATATTGCCATGAGAACTAATATGACGTCAGCTTTCGAGAAAAATCGGCGGATTTGTGACAAATAAATCAATAATTCTCAATTTATTGCGGAATTAACATGATATTACAAACATTTGAGGATATTATAAACGTAGACGACTGGGTACGGTATATCATTAATTGACAAACTAAATTATGCAAAATTTCTTGGCTCACTCTACTCATTAAAAATGTTGATCTAAAATCGTTCGATAATTTCCCGAAAAGACACGATCGTTCCAGACACGAGGACTACTATTCCAAGAAGACATAACATGGCGTCGACGATTATTAGTTTCACCGAAAGTGTGTCGTCTGCGCTGCGTGCTAGGAAGTCGATAAAGGGAGGAAAGATCAAGGTCAGACTGTTGAGAGTAACCGCGCCGGAAGCTGATATGAGCAGATCAAGATGTGGCACGAAAAGTGCCAAACAACCTGTGTTGAAAAAATAAAAAGACAAGAAAATCGAATCAAGTGGCTGCTTAAATATCTACCTTTTAAAATAGCGTGGAGCAATGACAGGTATATATGCTGGAAAAAACTCTTTGGATTTAAACATTAAACTCGCCAAAGGCAAGACTTGTATAAGATACTACAATAAGCAACACAAACGACACAAAAAACGGAATAAATGTCCGCCTTGCAGTGTGTTATGACGACATTGTCACATAAAGTGTTAAAAAAATTAACTATCATCGTGATATCTACACTACTAGCCAAAGCCGCCAGCAGAACACTTTCTCTGAACGTTTTCCATACAATATATAGCCGCATGTGTCATCTTTCAATATTTTATGGCAGTCTGGGTAAACCATAGTTCAGCATAATTTCCGAATTATGCCAGGTTCCTATTTTAACCATAGGAAAAAACTTAATATTATAGTGCTTCACACTCTTATTTTATATGCGACGAATGATTACATCACGAGTTTTCTGTAATTTTACAACGCGCTAAAAAAAAATAGTAGTGTTACCTATGAACGCTAAAAAACCAATTCGAACAGTATTTTCCAGAAGGGTGGCGTGTTTTTCAGTTGGGACTCTCTCGCGGATGAACGGATAAATCACGTTGATTGGGACGTAGTACGTTAGGGCGAATGTGAGAAGCATGGCCACTGTGAACATGATGTTCGTAGACCGATATAACCTGAAATATATAACATTGCAGCTGGCGTAGTGGTTAGAGCGTTTGACTTTGAATCCAGGGGTC
>WURV02156474.1:0-16391 GCA_011762755.2 Epimenia babai
CGGGCGATATGGTGCAGGTTATCTGCTCGGTTCAAACCGCCACGATCTGTACAGACTTGCTCACGGTTGACGCGGTGCGACTGCCGTTCACCCACGCCATTGTCGATGGTGCCAGCAATGAAGATATGGGTATGAAGTTGTTGTAAACCTGCCTCATCCGTGTCGCGGTCATGCAAACAATATGCGTATTCAGGTACGGCTAACCCGCGCTCGATGTGCCATGTCTCAATGGTGCGTTCGGTGACTTCGCGAACGACTTCTTGCCGTATCTCTTCTGGGAGTAGTTGCATCAGGTCAGGTGCAGGTGAGATAACCATGTGATGCGCTAGCACATAAGGACCTGCCAGTTGACTCGCATTCTGATACACCGCTTTCCATGAATCGCCCAGACCACAATCTGTCCAGCGCAACTCCGCTTCTAGTGGACGATGATCTGGGCTTTCGCGATGCGAAACATATTTGAGGAGCTTTTTCAGTCCTTTGTATCCCCCTGCCGTTGGCTTTTGATATTGCCAATTGGGAATGATGATGGGTTTACTCATAATGTTGATTGCTCCAAATACTGATCCAGATTTGACACGAAATGAGTTCAAACTTGTTTAACACGCTGCCATTTAGCTTGTTGCCGACATCGATTGCTACAGTAAATCCGGCGACGACCTGCATAGTATGTTGACGACGGCAATTCACCTCCACACACCACACACCCCTTCGCATTTACGCTTCGTTTCCGTTGGGATGGGTGCCGTTGGTGCTCAACACTAAAGGGACGGTTGCCTGAAGTGCATCCTCGCTTTCGCTTGTAATCTGCGTCATCGGTTGTGCATACCAGCTATCTGCTTGCAGTTCGCGATACACCAATGCCCGCCAGTCCGCTGTATTAAGGGAGACAAGTGTATCTTTACGGCGGTTATTCGACTTACGGATCGAATCTCGCAAGGCGTTGGCATAGAACTGCATCCAATGCGGATGGTTCTCAGGCTTGACGGTTGCTGTTTGCCAGTCATTGACGGCTTCTTGAAAAGCACGTTCATTGGCATGACGCATTTCGATAGATTCAAGCAGTTGTTCCTTCAGCACGTAGGCGGTACTGAGAACGAGCAATGGTGGGGCAATGGCTTCTAGCCATGCAAACGGGCTGTGGATGTGTCCCGGTAATGCAACCTGCACATTACCAACCAAGGCAATGGCAGTGGCAATTCCCATGCTGGTATATAGCAGTCTTCTCGCGCTGGGTGTTGTACCTAATGTCGCCAGTGCCAGTGAAAATACGACCTGACCAATTTCCGCTGTTAAGACGGTGGCAATCCCGACTGCGACTTTTGCGAGATTGTCTGGCACGGCGACACCGAAGGTTTCCGATCCGATGACGAACAAGCGAATTGCGGATGGGGTGAATGCTGCCAACAATAACACGATACACAGGATATTGATGAGCTTGGTGACCAAAGGTGGATAACGTGAAGCCGTATGGCGGTCGAAGTTCTCCCGAGGGGGACGGTCTCCGACAGCACGCATGACCGCATTTTGGGCGTTATACTGTGCGGTTTGCCGTTGTTCTTGTGTCAGGGGTTTGATTTCTGAATACATGATTTGTTTCTCCAGATAGTTTCATTACTAATGAGAGCTGGTCGCCCACACCACTGAAGGCAAAATACCCTTTCTGACGCGATCCATCCGAATATGGAAAGAGCAACGCACAGAGAGGGTATTTGTGTTAGAATCACCGTCAGCCGTGCGCTGGATACGTCAGCGCGTTGGTTAGACACCTCACTGGGATTTGCCCCCCGATGAGGTGTTGTTATTTATCGAATTGTTTGCTGTAGACGATGAGTTTGGTAACTCTGGAGAAGAATTGACTGCAGGAATACAAAAAGCGCCAAGTTCACTTAACTTGACGCCAGGTGTAATTAGCCTGATGGCTGTTTCGGGAGCGACGGGATTCGAACCCGCGATCTCCACCTTGACAGGGTGGCATGTTAAACCGCTACACCACGCCCCCACTTGTTTGATGTTCGAAATGATATCATTTATGAAGGTGTGTGTCAAGGAACAAAATGCTAAGTAATGATAATTGGTGTTTTTTTGTGGTTGTTTAGTCTGTTTTCCCCTCAATATTATACAGTTGAATATTAAATTGAGTTTCGATTGGGATAATTTTACTTTGAGTATTTTGCGTTATTTACCCAAAATGATTAAAGAGCAGATAAGGTAGTTACTTTTCTATCAAAATATTATGTTATTTTGTGGGTGTAATCAGTTTGAATACAGTATACTTGAGGTTGTATTTGAAAAATTATTTGTAGTAAGGAAGAACTGTGAACAATTCAATTAAAATTTCTTTACGCTTTGCGGTGATTCTGATTTTTGGTTTTTTACTATTTTCACTCTCACCCGCACAAGCGATTGAGGTGGCATCAATACAAGCGGTTAGCGTAACAGATTTAAGTCCAGATTGTTCTAATATCATTGTTGAAATATCAATGACTCGTACCGCTACATCCTCAGATGGGATGGTGAGTGGTGTTGCCGTTGATTTTTACTATGCTGTTGTTTACGATGGCTATGGTAATCCACATTATGCTGATGACCTCGCCGTTGTTTTTCCTTCTAGTGGGACTGTGACTCCAAAGATAGATGGAGCCTTGTTAGAATCATTTACTGCGTTACCTGCTCGTGTTGTTATCTATGATGTCATAAGTGGTGGTATTCGCCCTCTAAACGAAGCTACAGAATATCCGGCAGTTGCTTCTGTTACATTTGATCCAGGATTATATGCGCCAAATTGTCTTGATTTGCCTTTTGTCGAAGATCAGCGTATTAATTCACTAGAAATTGAACCTTGGCAAACAGTCGCTGTTTATTGTCAAGTAAATGGCGTGATTGATATCTATCAGATTAATGAGTTTAGTGAAGGCTATTTGGTGATTCACGCTACTCGATCTGAAATTGATGCTGTAGGCGTACCAACTGTGAATGCGCTCATTGAATCTTCGGATAACGGTGCTGTGCGGTTATACCGTCTGTCAACAGGTGAATATCAGGTAATTGCACCGCGTGATCACCTTTTTGATGGTTATGTGTTTATTTGGAATGAAAACGATTGCGTTTAGGCTAACTTGAAGATCAGGTAGGTGGTTTTTTATCACTTGCCTGATCTTTTTCAATTTCCCGAATTATAGTCATAAGTTGAAGTACACCCTCACGAATTTTGTTAATATTTGCGCCTGTGTATCCTAAAATAACCCCTTGCCGATTTGTTAATTCATCATCTCCATAATTAGAGACACGTTGAATAAATAGGTTTCTTTCGCGAGCATATTGTGTTATTTCATGGCTTTGAATATCCTCCTTTAGCCAGCCAACAATGTGCATACCACCTTTGCTCTCTTGTATCTCAATTTCATCGGATAAATAGTCATTCAAAGCATTTTCTAGAATAGTTTTCTTTTTTGAATACAACTTACGCATTCGGCGCAAATGCCGTATGAAATGCCCATCTTTGATAAATTCGGCTAATGTTGCTTGGGGGATTATTGGTGGATAGCGATCAATGATACTACGCCCAATGATGAAAGCATCTATTAAATCGAGCGGTACAACGACATAGCCAAGACGAAGCCCTGAAAACAATACTTTGCTAAAAGTCCCGATATAAATAACACGATTATTTGTGTCCAATCCTTGTAAGGATGCTAATGGATGCCCTTCGTAACGATACTCGCTATCATAATCATCTTCAAGAATCCACGCACTGGAACTTTCTGCAAAATTAAGTAATTCAAATCTGCGCTTAAGGCTCATAGTGATCCCTAGTGGGAATTGATGTGAAGGGGTTGTATAGATCAATCGAACATCAGGGGCTAGTTTTTTTCCTGTTTCAACACTCAACCCATCTTCATCGACGGGTATTGGAACAATATGCCCGCCTGTATTTTGGAGAATGCCGTGTGCGCCCTCATAACCGGGATTCTCCATCCAAATTGTATCCTCTGAATCAGCCAATATCATGCTTGCAACATAGAGTGCTTGTTGTGACCCTGAAACAATCATGATTTGTTCAGGAGAGCAATTGACTGCACGCGATGATTTTAAATAATCGGAAATGACTTGTCGTAATGGGAAGTATCCAGCAGGATGTTGATCTTCAAAATTAGCGAGTGGCAAATGTCGAATTTGCTTATTTGTTATCTTTGCCCATAGGTCAAATGGAAACTCATTTAGATCAGGCACGCCGATTTTAAATAAATTATCTTTATTCGTGATGTTTGTGAAAGACAATGATTTTGCGACACGATCATATGCCTGACCTCGTGGCGATAGTAATCGAGGTGTTCTCTTGTTTATAACAGTAGGTGGTTTTTTAGGCGAAACATGAAGTGTATCTTGAATGTTTACTGTGATGTAAGTGCCTGCACCAAGGCGCGTCTCCAAATACCCTTCTGCAATGAGTTGGTCGAAGGCATTCAAAATGGTGTTGCGCGATACACCTGTTAACTCTGCTAATTCACGCGAGGACGGTAATCTCATGCCTGCAATGAGTTGTTGATTTAAAATTGCTCGGCGAATCCCGCCATAAATTTGACGATATAAAGGTTCTGTTTTACTGATGTCAATGTTGATATGGGACAACATAAATGTGCTGGGAATTGTGCTACTCATATGTGAAATTGGTACCATTGATAATAGTTTAATCGGTTCTTGTTAGTGTACCAATTTTCGCATAGTATCCGAATGATAGGGTAGATGAATTTGAGGAGAAATTATTGTGGTTAGTTTAAAGAAATTATTCTTGATTTGTGTCTTTTTGTTAAGTTTTAGCATAGCGAGTAGCGCACAAGAAGCAGGGCATACTGGACCTGCTGAAGAAAATGCTGATCAACTTGAATTTATGGTCGGTGATTGGGAAATTGTTTCTAACCGAAATATCACGGCGTTTGATGCAAATGCGGATACCGACGCAGAAGCGGTATGGGAAGAAACTGTCGCTGTAGCCAATATCGCCCCACACCTTGATGGCAATGCCTATTTACAACATTGGATAGGCACTATGGGTGATGAGCTTGTAGAAGCCACTTTTTTTCATGGCATTCGTGGCGGCGGTCAAACTTGGGATATTATCTGGGCAGATTCACATTTACTCGGTATTCATTTAATGCAAGGTAATTTTGATCAGGATGGTGTGTTTGTTGCTGATGGGTCAATTTGGCAGAGTTCTAGTACCCACTTGGTGATAAATGATATTAGTGAAAATTCATTTCAGTGGACCTTAAGTGTAACTGATGGCGTATTTAGCACAGATTATAGTGATGTGTGGATGATGACCTATACACGCATTACAGATGATAGTGTAGCGACTTATGATGAACTTGCGGAAACTATTCGTGCATCAGGTGAAATGCCAGCACCACCTGCTGGTATTGATGGTTTTTCCTTTTGGATTGGTGAATGGAATATTGATTCAATGTATGCCAGTTACGATTTTGAACCTTTACCAGCACGTAGCAGTATTCAGTGGGTAAATGGTGGTCATGCCTTCGAGGAGCATTGGATTGCGTTGTGGGATATGGATGAGCAAATAACGCCCTTTGAGGCATTTAGTTTAAGCATATTCAATACTGAATCCAACACATTTAATAATGTCTGGTGGCAAGTTCATAGTGGTAGTCCACAACGTTTCAATACTGGATCATGTAGTGGTGATGGGGCGGATTATCAATGTCGTTTAGCAGGTGTATTTTATAACATCACTGAAAATACGATTGATTGGTATATCGGTAGTGAGAATAGTCCGAATTGGCGACTGGCATTTCAAAGGCGTGAGGTTGAATAAAGTTAAATAGCTTGATTTCAGTGTTACTAACAGGGCATGATTTGCCCTGTTGTTAGTTTTTTGGAGTGGCATGATGCGAAAACTATCACTTTTGGTTAGTTTGTTTGTGATTTTGTTGTTTGCTTTCAGCTTTAAAAGTGTGATACACGCTGATGATTTTCAGAATTGTTTAGAGGGTGAAGTGCTCATAAATAGTGTATGTGGTGATGGCACAATTAACAGTTTAGAAATAGGCTGGAATATGATTGAACCGCGTGGAGAAACCACTTGCGCCCATGATACAGATTATGCCTATTGGGTTTATCCGGGGACATCGGATAATTTGATGATTTACTTTGAAGGGGGCGGTGGATGCTGGAGTGCGGATACTTGCCGCCAAGGCACAACAGGATATTATGATAGTGATGTGACTTTACGTGATAGCCCCGAACGTAGTAATGGCATACTTGATATGACGAATCCACTTAACCCATTTATAGATTATACGACTGTATTTATTCCTGTTTGTACAGGCGATGTCCATTGGGGGGATGCTGTAACAACCTTTGAAGATGCAGAAGAGGGCAATGTGACCGTTAATTTCAAGGGATTTGTGAACGCTAGGTCGGCATTGACATGGGCTTATGAGAATGTAACTGATCCCGAATCAATTTTTATGACGGGGTGTAGCGCGGGTAGTCCGGGGTCATTATTACATGCACCGTATGTAATCGAGCAGTACCCTGATGTTCCCGTATATCAATTTGGTGATTCCTTGTCATTACTTTTTAATCGCCCCGTAAACTTACAAGAAGACTGGCACGCTCATGATAATTTCCCTGCATGGATTCCTGAATTAGCAGAGATGCAACCGGAAGAATGGACGATGGCGCGCCATTATATAGCAACTGCGAATTATTATTCTCAACATCGATTTGGGCAATATAATACCGTTCGTGATAATGTTCAGGTGTTTTACTCATTCCCAAATGGTGATGGCACAGCAACTGATTGGACGACCTTGCTAGATGTGCATCTTTCCGAGATTGAAACCAATACCACCAACTACTATTCATTTACAGCCGGCGGTGATTTGCATTGTATTACCCCGCGTCAATCGTTTTACACCTATGCGAATGATGGCGTACCTTTAGTTGATTGGTTGCGAGACTTCGCCACAGGAAACGATGTTATGTCGTTATATTGTCAGGATTGTGATGAACCTGAGACGATTTCTACGAATATCAACGAGTGATCTTTATTGATCTGGAACTTGTAATGAATACCATGTTGATGTTGGTAAATTTGTCATATTATCTCGCAATGCAACGAATAATTGCTCAGAACTGCCTCCGGGTTGGTTGATTTGAGTTCCTGTCTGCTGTTGATATGCGCCATAATTATCTAATGCGATCATCATATAAACGGTTCCAATAGCGATATGTGCGCGTGAAAATGTTTGATCGAGTTGAAGAGCATAATTAAAATCTGCTAAGGCACTATTGTAATCACCTTGGATGGCATAAATTGTGCCGCGATTATAATAAGGTAGTGGGCGAGTGTTGTCGAACACAATCGAAAGCTCAAAATCCAACATTGCCTCTCCGATTCGCCCATAGGCTGTGTATAACCGTCCTCGATTGATATATGCCTCAACCAAAGTGGGGTCAATGCTCAATGCGGTGTTATAGTCTTGGAATGCTTGATCGTAATGACCGAGCGTGACATGAGCGACACCCCGTTTTGCATATGTATGTGCATCATACGCATTAAGTTCTAATACACAATTATAAGCGAAAATCACTTCTTCAAAATTGTGTTGCATATAGTAGGCATCACCAAGGTTTTGATACGACTCAATTGTTAATTCAGGCGTGGCAAGTTGTTGACATATGCGCGTTTGTGGTGCAAGTGTTGTTGTCGTTTGGGCGATTGTCATTGTTGTATTTGTCGTATCGCTTTGTGTTTGCATAGCAGGCGAAGGCGTTGGCGTAACGGCTCCACTGGCACTAATTTGTGGAATTCCCGAAGACATGATGAGTGTTAGTACAATGCCAATAGCGATAATACCTGCCCCGATGAGTATGAAAAAATGTCGATCATTCATGGCGTATGCCTTCCGCCTAATTATATTGTGTGTTATTGCTTATTGATGCACCTGTTAGCTCCACTTTCAGTTGGATTAGATGCCCGATAAATCGTAATTGAGGTTGATAATAACGTATCTACTCTAATCGGTTCTGACTGTTGTCCTACGCGAAACATACGCTTTCCATACTTTTGTCATTTATCATGTGTTTTTATGACAAAATCCATGAAATTCCGTGTTACTGGGTTAAATTGGTTACAATGGTGGAATAACATGACATGATGCGGAGGGTTAAAGAAATGACAGGGCAGGTTGTATTACTAACAGACTTTGGACTAGAAGACCTTTATGTTGGTGTTATGAAGGGGGTAATGCGGAAAATTATGCCGAGCGTTGCCTTTGTTGATATCACACACTCTATTTCGCCCCAAAGTGTTCGTGAAGCCGCATTGGCATTGATGAATACCTATCATTATTTTGCTGAAGGCACGGTGTTTTTAGTAGTCGTTGATCCGGGGGTTGGTACTCAGCGTCGCCCAATTGCTGTAAAAGCTGGTGGATATTACTTTGTTGCGCCGGATAATGGTGTATTAAGTTATGTGATGCGGGGAATTGACACGTATCAAGCATACGAACTCAATAAATCAGATTATTGGCTTGACGATATCAGTAATACATTTCATGGACGTGATATATTTGCGCCTATATCTGCTCATCTCGCAAATAATACATCAATACTTTTACTCGGCGACCCTTTATCTCAAATTGCACAGTTACCACCTCCCGACTTAATTATTGAGGATAAGGAGATTAACGGGGAAGTAATCCATATTGATCGATTTGGAAATATTGTAACCAGTATCGGTCATATAGAGACAATCTCACCCGAACGCTTGACACTATCACCACTCTTTGATAGCAATAGTGAGCCTGTTCCAATTGTTTCATCTAAAGCAATCATCAAGATTCATGGAGAGACCATTCATACCATTAACCGTGCTTATGATGAGGTTCAACGCGGACAAACAGTTGCTTTAGTCGGGAGCAGTAATTTTCTGGAAATATCAGTTAATCAAGGTAATGCGGCAAAACGTTTAGATGTCGTTATTGGCGATAGAGTTGAACTACTGATCCAAACATAATAATTTGTGTAATGGATTTGATGAAGGCTTAAAATTTGTGGTTAGATCAGTCATTATAGGAGACGTTCATACATGCAACAGTTCGTAATTGAGGGAGGGCATTCGCTCAACGGCGAGGTAACAGTTGGTGGCAACAAAAATGCCATCCTTAAAATGATACCTGCTTGTTTGCTAACCGATCAACCCGTCACTCTGCATAATGTGCCAGAGATTGAAGATGTCAAAGTGACAATTGAATTGATGAAAACATTAGGCGCAACGGTTGAATGGACGGCTCCAAATACCTTGTTAGTTCATGCAGAAAATATAGACCCCGATAAACTTGATCTTGCGCTTGCACAAAAAACCCGCGCAAGTTTTGTCTTTGCGGGTCCACTTTTGGGACGGTGTAAACGGGTGACGTTGCCCTCTCCAGGGGGAGATACGATTGGTGAACGTCGTTTGGATACGCATGTTGTTGCTTTGCGCGAACTTGGTGCAACTATTGATTATGATCGCGGTATTTTCACGATGAAGACCGATAAATTGATCGGGGCAACTGTTTTGCTTCGTGAAGCGAGCGTCATGGCGACTGAGAACATGATTATGGCGGGCGTTCTTGCAAGAGATACGACCACCATCCGCAATGCGGCGGGTGAACCGCATGTGCAAGACCTTTGCCATATGTTGAATTCAATGGGTGCGAAAATTTCGGGCATCGGCTCTAATCAATTGGTGATTGAAGGTGTTAAGAAATTGACGGGCTGTGAGGCGAAAGTCGGCGCGGATTTTATGGAAGTTGGTAGCTTTATTGCTGTTGCGGCAGTAACTGGTGGTGAAATCCGTATCAAAAATGCTGATCCTCAACATCTGGGTATGGTGGAACTCGTATTTTCTAAATTAGGTGTGTCATGGACAGTTGATGGACAGGATATCATTGTATCTGCTAATCAAGCCTTAGTCGTTGATTCTGACCTTGGTAATCGTATTCCACGCATAAAAGCGCAGTTCTGGCCCGGCTTCCCACCGGATTTGATGAGTATTGCGATCATTATTGCTACTCAAAGCGCAGGCGCGATTATGTTTCATGATTGGATGTTTGAAAGTCGCCTATTCTTTACGGACAAGCTGGTGCGGATGGGGGCAAGGATTACCTTATGTGACCCGCATCGTGTGTTAGTACAAGGTCCTTCGATGTTGAAATCTGTGCCATTTATCTCTAGTCCTGATATTCGGGCAGGGATGGCGTTGGTTATCGCTGCACTTGCTGCACAAGGTGAAACGCGCATTTCAAATATCGGGCAGATTGATCGTGGTTATGAGCGCGTGGAAGAGAAACTGAAAGCGTTGGGTGCGCGTATTGAACGTATTCATGAGCCTTTAGACACTGCAGAAGTTCAGGCTGTTAATTTGGGCGGGACAGCGAATATCTAAAATATTTGCATGAAACTTTGTTTGACCGCGACCGCAGAAAAAATAAAAAATCTGCGGTCAACTTGATTCTTCTCTTAATCAGGTGCGGTTGGTACCGACTTTGACTGCGGTCAAACTCATAAATGTTAGAATTGTTTGTATGTATCTAAGGACAGCGTAGCATGGATTTAGGATTTCATGTGAACCAAATGGCTCAAAATTGTGGAAGTTGATATAGGCTTTTGGTAAAATATTTTAAATCTACGTATTTGTAATATGTCCTCGCACACGATGATCGCCGACTCGCCGAGTGATCCCAACTGAATCAAGGTGTTCTAACAACCCGATTGCATATTTTCTTGATGTACCAAATTGATCACGGAGACTTTTTGCGTCAATGTCACCTGTCTCGTCGATGATACTCAAGACTGCTGAAATCATTTCATTGTAGGTTTCACGGAGGAATATGATATCGGGTTGCACTTGGATAATATCATCAAGGTCAATCAAGGCATGTAAGACATCCTTACTAACAAGTTTACTGGCTTCTGTGTAGGATGGTGGAGTATAGGGTGATGCGTTAATTTGCTCGAATAAGGTGTCTATCCGTGAAACTTGACCTTCAGAAAATTGTATTTCATGGTCAGTTAATTTTAGAATTGTGTTGTGTTGGATAATATCTGCTTGATGATCGAGCAAGATGGATAATGTGCTATTTTTTACACCGATTCTGCTACGGAGTTCCTCACGTGAGATGCCTAACCGTAAGGGATTTGCGATGTGATAGTCTGTCAGGATTTTAGTCATTTGATTTTGTAGAGCGGTTATATCGACTGTTGCCATATATTGTTTGGCGAGTACCTTGATTAAATTGTCCTCATGTTTGGTTTCGCTGATAGCTTCATTAAGATCAGCCTCACTATAACCAACTGCTTTTTGTAAATTGACCCATTTAATCGGTTCGATGCCTTCGCTGGCTTGTGCGACACGTTGAGCAGGGGAGCCTTGTAATAACATCTCAAGCCGTGCGATGACTGATTGTTGAAAGCGTTTCCAGCGTCTACCTGGATGTGGATTGACAATTATGCCACCACCAATTGTTTGCGGTGGTGATGGGTAGCGCAGGATGAAACGGTCACCTTGAATCAGTGGGGTAGGTGATTCAAGTCGCAATTGTAACCAGCCCGTCTCTCCAGCCAATAATTGCTCTTGGTCAAGCAAACGAACGCGAGCAAGTGTTTCTGTTGTGCCTGAAAATAGCTTAACTTCTGCGTTATGTTTGAGTGGACGGTCAATATCATCCAAATAATTGAAATGGACATCTGTAAGAAGTGTTGGCGCGATTTGCCCAATATAGGATAAAACGTCTCCACGCTTAACGGCACTTTTTTCTATACCTGCTATGTTGACTGCAACCCGACTACCAGCATAAGCAATTTTGACCTGTTGTTTATAGCTTTGTAAACTGCGGATACGCCCCTTTAGCCCGCTAGGTTGTAGCTCGATTTCGTCACCAACACGTAATGCGCCTCCCAATAGTGTTCCAGTGACGACTGTCCCAAATCCACTGATTGTAAATACACGGTCAATTGGTAAACGGGGATGATGTGTGTCGGGGCGTTGGGGTAAATTTTCTAATAAATTATCTAATTCAGTTATCAGGTTAGCGATGCCGTCACCTGTGTAAGCAGATACACGTAATATATTTGCATTGGCTAGTTGCGTGTTTTGGATGATGTCCAGAATATCTTGTTCGACTAAATCTAACCATTCAGGGTCGTCAACGAGGTCGGTTTTTGTGAGGACAATAATCCCGTTTTCGATACCTAAGAGGTTTAAAATAGCGAGGTGTTCACGGGTTTGGGGCATAATGCCTTCATCAGCCGCGATGATGAGCAATACCGCGTCGCTCCCGCCCACACCCGCTAGCATATTTTCGATAAAGTCACGGTGTCCGGGGACATCAACAATGCCAACGGTTTCTTGACTGGGCATTTCCAACCATGCAAAGCCTAAATCAATCGTCATCTCACGTTTTTTCTCTTCAATGAGACGATCGGGGTCTATATTTGTGAGTCGTTTTACAAGGGTGGATTTTCCGTGATCGACATGACCTGCTGTACCAATAACACGCATAAACACTTCTTTAGGGAATTGAGTAAATAGGATTTGAGAGATTGTAGCGTTTGAGGTTGTAGAAATGCAACCGGATTATTGCGAGTTGATATAAATTCGGGGGCATTATACCCCCGAATAGGTTAGGTTAATCCGTTGTTACCATTATCTGTTGAGACAGTTGGCATCGTGGATGTTGAGGTGGGCGATGGTTTTGATTCTGTGCTACCGCTTTTACTTGGTGTGTCATATTCATGAAGCAATGCTTGATATCGTTCACGATATAATTCTGCACGATCACGTTCGAGTTTCCAGATGCGATCTAAACTTTCTCTCAAAGGCTTAATTTCGGTGTTTACATCTTCCATACGTTGGACGAAATGTTCGAACTCCTTGTCGTGACCACGCCAAATTTCATCGTTTGACAGGGTAAAGTTTTTCCAGCGTTTCTGGTCTTCACTTTGCCAATCATTCCATTCTTGACGGAAGCGATCTTCACTCAATCGTTGTGCTTCTGCAACTTCATTGATACGTCGTTCCAGTCGATCTGCGATGCGATGGAAGTCATCAATGATCTGTTTCATGTTACGGTAGGCTTCTGACCATGATTCAAATCGCTCGATATTGCGTTGCATGATATTGTCTTGTTCACCAAATTGCTCAGTGAGTTTCTTAATTTCTTGATCACGCTGTTGCAAAATTAGATTTTGTTGGTCGATGAATTGTTGAATTTGGTCACGGCGATCACGTTCACCATTTTGTGTTTCTTGGATGCGTCGCTCGTTACGGATCGTCAATTCTTCTAAGAGAGTGAGCTTCGGCTTGATACCATCAATGTGTTTTTTAACTTCTGGGAATTCTGTCTCTAATTCAGACATACGACGTGTATCTTGACGGCGTTGTTCTTCCAAAAATGCGAGACGGCGATCAGGTTCTTCTGATTTTTTGGTTAAGTCTTCAACCCGTTGTTGTAGAGTCGTGACTTGTGTAAATAATCGATCACGCTCGATATTCAGCGCGGGCATCTCAGTGGTTTGCCGTTCAATTTTTGCTACTTTATCGGTGAGTTCCCGCACAGGGCGTACGATATTCTCACGATTGAGTTCTGCGCGTCGTTCTGCCTCACGCTCAGCATTTAAGCGTTTTGTTTCTGCGGATTCGATCATATGCGCCATTTCTTTTCGCATCTGGTCGAGCATGTCATTTTCGCGCGTGTTCGGGACGAATTGATTACGCATGACCGTTTGGTCAGACTCAATCCCGTTTAAGCGTTTACTCATGGTGTCCATGAGGTCTTGCTGTTGTGCAAGGCGTTCTTCTAAAGTCGCAATAGTTGATTTATCACGACGGCGTTCCTCATCCAGCCATTCAATCATTTTGGCTGCTTGGTTAATGTCCATTCAAGTTACCTCCGGCTGAGTGTTCAAAATGATAATTTTCTCAGCACGTTATTTTGTAAAGCGTCGTCTAATTATACCATGCGAACTCCGTGACTCAATAATCGAGCATATTCATGCAATCCCTTGTACAATAGCCTTTCAGGGAAAGGGGATATATTATGTTTGTTAAACGTGAGCAATTAGAAGAATTTGAATCCCAAACATTAGCACCGTATGCGTGTTTAAGTCGTGATAGCAAAGGGCGTAAACATCATGATCATGAGCCGAAGTATCGTACAGCTTTCCAACGTGATCGTGATCGGGTGGTTCATGCTGCGGCTTTTCGCCGTTTAGAATACAAAACGCAGGTGTTTGTTAACGATGCTGGTGATTATTATCGAACACGCCTAACGCATACACTTGAGGTTGCCCAGATCGGACGGACATTTGCGCGCGCTTTGGGTGTAAATGAAGACCTTGTTGAAGTGATTTGTTTGGCACATGATTTGGGGCATCCGCCTTTTGGTCATGCTGGCGAGAGTATCTTGAATCGGTTAACGCTGGAGCATGGTGGTTTTAATCATAATCATCAAAGTTATCGGGTCGTATCTGAGCTTGAACGGCGATATACAAAGTGGAAGGGACTTAATTTAACTTATGAAACCCTTGAAGGTATCGCTAAACATGAGTCCGAGTATGATATTAGCAAGTTTACGGGTTTTGATGTTGAATTACGTGGTAATGTAGAAGCACAAATCGCTAATGTCGCGGATGAGCTTGCTTATAATGCCCATGATCTTGATGATGGTTTGCAATCAGGGTTATTTACACCACATGATCTGAAAAACCTTGAAATTTGGCAAGTCTTATGTGAGCGGTTGAATTGGACGGATGGTGTATTGGATGAAGTCACTCGCCATCGTTTTATTCGGGAGCAAATTGGTCTGCAAGTTGATGATGTATTACAAGAAACTGAAAGACGCTTGACAGAGCTTAATCCACAATCGCCTGAAGATGTTCAGCGTCATGGTGAAGCGGTTGTTGCGCATAGTGATAGCATGAAACGCATGAATCGTGAATTGAAAAACTTTTTATATGAAAGTATGTATTATCATTTTCGTGTTATGCGGATGACAAAGCGGGCTGAACATTTTATTAGTGAAATTTTTAAGAGTTATATTGCTGAACCACGCCAACTTCCGAATGAATATCAAGATTTACTTGAGCAAGAGCCTGCACATCGTGTTGTTGCAGATTATATTGCTAGTTTAACGGATCGTAGCGCGTTACAAGAATATAGAAGTTTGTTTGATCCATTGACTCGCCCATAGTGCGATGTACAATCATATCGGAACGTGAACAATTTGGAGCGGAATGTCCCTATGTCTGGTGAAACCCTGATTAACAATCGTTATCGTCTTGTGTCACAACAAGGTTCGGGTGGTATGGCGGTAATCTATAAAGCTGTGGATGAAAGGCTTGGTCGGACTGTTGCCATGAAAGTGCTTCGTCCTAGTCTTACGGCAGAGCCGAGTTTTATTGCACGTTTTGAAAATGAAGCACGTAGTATTGCTAACCTCGCCCATCCTAATATTGTAACTGTTTATGATGTCGGTCACGCAGTGATGGCAGAGGGAACTGTTCACTATATTGTCATGGAATTTGTTGATGGCAATAACCTCAAGGAATTTATACGTTCACGGGGTGGGGCATTAAGCGTTGATAAGGCTGTTCGATTCGGCATTGGTATTGCGTCTGGCTTAGGATTCGCACATCGTAAAAAGATTGTTCATGCGGATATGAAGCCACAAAATGTACTCTTAACAAAAGGCGAAGAAGTCAAAATTACTGATTTTGGTATCGCGCAGGCATGGAGTGATACGCAACCGGGGACTAAGCAATCTGTTGTATGGGGAAGCCCACATTACTTCGCGCCGGAACAGGCACAGGGTGAAAAACCAACAGCCTCATCAGATGTTTATTCAATCGGTATTGTCTTGTTTGAGATGTTAACGGGGCGGTTGCCTTATATGGGCACAAATCAACAGGAACTTGCGCTTGCTCATATTCGTGAGCGTATTCCACTAGTAACAGAATTTAACCCGGCTGTTCCTGAAACACTCGCAAAGATTGTTTATCGGACAATGAGCAAGGAACCTACTGCACGATATCGTATGGCGGATCAATTGGCGCATGTTTTGGAAACATTCCAAAAAACGTGGGAGCAAGACACGATTGGTCAAGTTGCACCTGTTATTAATCCACCTGGGACGACACCGCCACCACCGCCTTTAAGTAACCCAACTGTTCAACGTAACCCTGTATCTCAGACCCCGCCACCGCCAAACAATGCGATGCCGACACAACGATATAGTCCAGCACCGCAAGCACCAGCGCAACAACAGTATCAACGTCCTTCGATTCCAGTACCGTCTGATTCAGGACCTGTTCAAACGCAATAT